>JABSTQ010010949.1:0-271323 GCA_013358835.2 Ixodes persulcatus | reverse complement strand
TTGCTCGACAAAGTGCTATCGCTGCGAGGCCTCCAGGAGAACCCTATTCAAGTTCTTCGTACCCACTTTGGCTAGCTCCACATTAGAGTAGGGCAGTCAACCTCAGTCAAACAAACCGTGGTTTGTTTGTGAAATGTGAGCGTGCATTGAACCACCTTATAGAACTCAACTCCAGAAAGTGGGCTCACTGACGGTCCTCTCCGAAACAGCGGAAAACAAAAAGACTTTTTGTTCTAATACATTCTAGATGCAACTTTCCAGGAGTGCATTTAAGCCACATCTGCTCGAAGTGGAGATATCCCAACTACTTTATTACATAATTCTGCCGAAACATTTAACCAAACCCATTGACTTGATCCTTAAAAACGAGACTGCCACTGTATTCTTTCACAAGAAGCGTTTTTTCATTCATTCTAACTTCCGTTAAACCCCCGAAAATGTTTGGACTACAGTTTTGAGTTAAATTAATTTACCCATTGTGCTCGTGAACATCGGCTGTCTTCACTTCCAGCTTCTGTCGCTGACACGACCCTATACTGCCAATGGACCTATGACGAGCTGTCGCAGCTGATCAGCCACTGCAGTTCGCGATCGCCTACGTCGGGTGGTGTGCTCTCCGTCATCGTTGATAAAGGGTCGCGCAATCGAGCGACTTGTGCCAGCATGAGTCGGATGGTCCCACAGTTGTTGCCACGGTTGTTGCCACAATGGGTCACAAGGTGACGTCGTGGTCCTGTTAACACATGACGTCACGCGACCAGCAGATTTTTTTAGGAACCACGCGAGTAAACATGCTTCTCTCGTCGTGTCTAACACCGTATCTTTTATATAGGATGTACGATACTGCAGCTTAAAACGCAAAACGGCTGCAACAGATCTAAACAAAACGAGACAGGTCGACGCAAGCTCCCGGTGCATTCCTTCCGAGTACGAGGGTCCCGTAACATTGGTCCCACAAACACAGGACATGTTCTAAGCAGGAAGAAAACATGCTTCTCTCGTCGTGTCTAACACCGTATCTTTTATATAGGATGTACGATACTGCAGCTTAAAACGCAAAACGGGTACAACAGATCTAAACAAAACGAGACAGGTCGACGCAAGCTCCCGGTGCATTCCTTCCGAGTACGAGGGTCCCGTAACATTGGTCCCACAAACACAGGACATGTTCTAAGCAGGAAGAAAACATGCTTCTCTCGTCGTGTCTAACACCGTATCTTTATATAGGATGTACGATACTGCAGCTTAAAAACGCAAAACGGGTGCAACAGATCTAAACAAAACGAGAAAGGTCGACGCAAGCTCCCGGTGCATTCCTTCCGAGTACGAGGGTCCCGTAACATTGGTCCCACAAACACAGGGCATGTTCTAAGCAGGAAGAAAACATGCTTCTCTCGTCGTGTCTAACACCGTATGTTTTATATAGGATGTACGATACTGCAGCTTAAAACGCAAAACGGGTGCAACAGATCTAAACAAAACGAGACAGGTCGACGCAAGCTCCCGGTGCATTCCTTCCGAGTACGAGGGTCCCGTAACATTGGTCCCACAAACACAGGACATGTTCTAAGCAGGAAGAAAACATGCTTCTCTCGTCGTGTCTAACACCGTATCTTTTATATAGGATGTACGATACTGCAGCTTAAAACGCAAAGCGGGTGCAACAGATCTAAACAAAACGAGACAGGTCGACGCAAGCTCCCGGTGCATTCCTCCGAGTACGAGGGTCCCGTAACATTGGTTCCACAAACACAGGACATGTTCTAAGCAGGAAGAAAACATGCTTCTCTCGTCGTGTCTAACACCGTATCTTTTATATAGGATGTACGATACTGCAGCTTAAAACGCAAAACGGGTGCAACAGATCTAAACAAAACGAGACAGGTCGACGCAAGCTCCCGGTGCATTCTGCATCGGTCGGCTTTACGTCGAGTGTTGGGGCAAATATTTCCGTTAACATTTTGCGCGGTACCATAAAAGGCCGAGCGCGCACCCACGTTGCAACGAGCACCCACCCGCCACTTCGCGGACAATCAGAATGACGAGGAAGAGTTTCGGGTGTGCCGCCTTCAGCGCGAGCCGCCTACCTTCGCAAACGCTTCGGCGTGTCGTGCACCTCGAACGCACGTGCGCAGTTGAGACTCGGTGAAAGGCAACGAGTGCGTGCCGGAGGGCTGGGCGTTACAAAGACGCGCCCTGCCGTTCTTACCTCGTCGGTTATTGTGGCTAGTCGAGATGCATTTCTGCGGCCGCCGGTTCCACGAGCACGTCGGTGCAAAGTGGTGGAGCCTGCCCCACCGCACGTTAGTGCTCAAACCCGATAAGCGCCCATCCCCCAGTTTTCGGAGATTATCTAGGAATGTTGAGCGGGTGCTCGCTCGGTAGCTGACGACGGTTGCCCCGCACTCCAGCTCGCAGGAATGGAGGAAGAGCTGTCGCAACTGCCTCGTCGCTGCCTGCTGGCGTCCGCATTCCTGACCTACCTCCCCGCTCAGCCCGAAGAAGTGCGCGGCTCCTTCATTGGGCGCTGGTGCCAGATGCTGAGCCTGGCCGACTTCCGGCTGTGCTCCTTCCTCGGCTCGGAGAAGGAGCAGCTCACGTGGAAGGCGGAGGGACTGCCAGCCGACCCACTGTCTCTGGAGAATGCAGTGTTGCTCTTGCAGGTGAGGCTTCACCTTGCCTCGTTTGACATTGCATTGTTCGGCGTGAGACAGAATACAATGTACAGGCTTGATCGTGCCGACAAGGTCCATGGAGCGCTTAATGTGTCCCACAGAAACCACTCTGTGTGTGGTTTGTGCTTGAATTTTTATTTTTTTATTATATGTATATTTTTTTATTACATTTTTAAAATTTTTGTTTATTATTTTTATTTACAACATCCCACTCTCGCCGGCCTATTTACTTTCAAAATACTGTTCTCCCGGAAAAAAAATTTACGGGTTTTTTTTCACTGCGAAAATGAACTATGCATTGCCAAATACTCATTCTCCCCCCAAAGGTAGCGCTAGAGGTGCGAACCAGGTGCCAAAGTTTCAGCCCGAACCGATATCTTATTCAAAGGTTATTAGTGATTTTCTGAAAAGTTCAATGGGAAAATGGCAGCCGACGAGGCACCCAAATACATGGAGCTCTATGGTGCCAGAAACCGAGAACGGGCAAAAATGGTCCCCATTTGCCATTAAAAGTTTTCGAAAATCGCGTAACTTTTGAATAAGGTGTCGGTTCGACTTTGGCATCTGGCTCGGACCTCAAGCGCTACCTTTGGGCGGAGAATGGGCGTTCGGCGATGCTGAGTTTATTTTTGCGGTGACAGAAACCTCGTAAATTGTTTTCAGGGACACCCTGTACATTACCTACTTCACAGCCCACAATTAGCGCGCACTCTAGTATTCGGGACAAAACACAACATGCACATTGCGCTGATGCGTGTATGTTGTGTTTTGTCCTGAATACTAGAATGTGTGCTGATTGTGTAAAGTTGGTAACATGTTCAACCAACTCGCCCAAGCTGCAGTTCTGACAGAACTTTCAAATACTATCATTTACCCTTCAAGAGCAGCCGAGCTAGTAGCTCAGTGGCTGTAGTATTCGACTGCCACCACACCGACCCAGGTTCGAGCCCCTGCGGCGCTCAAACTTCATATGTAACCTTAACGTCGTGAAATGCTCCAAGCGTGGCACTTGTTCACGACGCTCCTTCACAATACTCGTCCATGCAGTTTGTTCGTGACAATTTTATTTTAGAAAATGGCTCATAAAATATATTCTGCGTTAAAATTTAAGTTACCGTAATCTACCGAGTCATTGACCACCACCCCCCTGCCCCCTGAAATTCATAAAAAAAGAGGGGTGGGCCATGTCTCGGTGGGCAAGCACAAAAAGTTTAGAAAAACGCCAATTTGTCAGTATCTAGCGCAGCTGCACAAGGCATACATTTAACTCAAAACTCAAATTAGTTTTATTGTTTTATGCGAGAAATGCTCATGAACATTTTACTATCGCAAAGTCTGTTGCTTGCATAGGCACGATGAACGCCGCCGATCGGCATACAGCGTGAATGTCTGTTCTGTGAAAACACATTTCTAACACCGTTATGTTCTTTTTGTTAGTAAAAACAAAACGAAAAAAAAGTCAACAAGAAATTAGAAAACCCAACCAGGTGCAATGAGCGAGCGAGTGGACATAAGAAGGGATAAAGAGCGATGCTGGGGAAGTGGGAAAGCCGGTGATCACGTTGGTAAATAATTTAGCTTCGAGCCAAGTCTGGTGCCTTGGCAATGGCAAGGAGCAGGCTCTTGCGCAACTTTCTTCTTTGGTGCATACATGCGTGCGTCCGTGCGCGGCGTGCTATCGACGTGGGTTGAGGCGGCGTTGCTGCGTGGTGTGGACGGCACCACGAACACAGAGCTTGAGATGAGACACTCTACAAACGTCTGTGCAAAACCTTACCAACTGCGTTCGCGACGTTGCAGGAGAAGGAGCAGGTTTGCGGTGACCTGAATTTGGAGGAGATGGACACTTGGCAGTTACATTCCAGGATATGGGGCGTTCGCCAACCTCGCAATCCACAAATTGGTTACTGCTTGTGTTGTCTTTTCCAACTTTATTTTTTTTTTTAGGGGCGAAGCTCCTTAGGGGCTAGCCATGTCCGTATGTCCGTCCGCCGTAGGCCGGCGTCGGGTGCTCGTGCTTCTGCTCGTGAGATTACGTGCTCACGAGCACGTGAGCACATGCTCACGTGCTCGTATAGGGCAAAAAAAAAAATTGGAAAAAAAAGATAAAAAAAAGATAAAAAAAGAGTAGGGGGTTCTGAGATGCCATCCCATCTGTCTGCTTAAAAAAAGAAAAAGCAGAAAACCACACATTTCCTGCTGACATGATTGAAAAGGCTCAAAGAAAAAGATGAAAAAACAAGAGTAGGGGGTTCTGAGATGCCATCCCATCTGTCTGCTTAAAAAAGAAAAAGAAGAAAACCACACATTCTCCTGCTGACATGATTGAAAAGGCTCAAGAAAAGAAGAAAAAAAAGAAAAAAGCATAAAACCACACATTCTCCCTACTGACATATTGAAAAGGCTCAAAGAAAAAGATAAAAAAAGAGTAGGAGGGTTCTGAAGATGCATCCCATCTTGTCCTGCTTAAAAAAGAAAAGCGAAAACACACTTCTCCTCCTGACATGATTGAAAAGGCTTCAAAGAAAAAGAAGAAAAAAAAGAAAAAGCGAAAACCACTACATTGCCTACTGACATGATTGAAGGCTCAAAGAAAAATAAAAAAAAGAGTAGGGGGTTCTGAGAGCATCCCACTGTCTGCTTAAAAAAAGAAAATAGAAAACCACCACATTCTCCTGGGCTGACATTATTAAAAGGCTCAAAGAAAAAGAGTAACAAAAGAAAAGCTAGAAAACCACACATTCTCCTACTGACAATGATTGAAAGTCTCAAGAAAAGAATGAAAAAAAAGAGTAGGGGGGTTCTGAGATGCCTATCCCATCTGTCTGCTTAAAAAAGAAAAAGTGAAGAAAACCACACAGTCTGCCGGCTGACATGAATGAAAACGGCTCAAGAAGAAGAAGAAAAAAAAAAAGAGTATGGGGGTTCTGAGATGCCATCCATCTGTCTGCTTAAAAAAAGAAAAAGAAGAACAACCAACACATTTCTCCTACTGCGACATGATGAAAAGGCTCAAAGAAAAAAGAAGAAAAAGAAAAGAGTAGGGGGTCTGAGATGCCATCCATCTGTCTGCTTAAAAAAAAGAAAAAGAAGAAACCACACAGTCTGCTGCTGACATGATGAAAAGGCTCAAAGAAAAAAAGAGAAAAAAAAAAGAGTAAGGGGGTTCTGAGATGCCATCCCATCTGTCTGCTTAAAAAAGAAAAAGAAGAAAACCACACATTCTCCTGCTGACATGAATGAAAAGGCTCAAGAAAAAGAAGAAAAAAAAAGAGTAGGGGGTTCTGAGATGCCATCCCATCTGTCTGCTTAAAAAAAGAAAAAGAAGAAAACCACACATTCTCCTGCTGACATGAATGAAAAGGCTCAAAGAAAAAGAAGAAAAAAAAGAGTAGGGGGTTCTGAGATGCCATCCCATCTGTCTGCTTAAAAAAAGAAAAAGAAGAAAACCACACATTCTCCTGCTGACATGAATGAAAAGGCTCAAAGAAAAAGAAGAAAAAAAAAGAGTAGGGGGTTCTGAGATGCCATCCCATCTGTCTGCTTAAAAAAAGAAAAAGAAGAAAACCACACATTCTCCTGCTGACATGAATGAAAAGGCTCAAGAAAAAGAAGAAAAAAAAAGAGTAGGGGGTTCTGAGATGCCATCCCATCTGTCTGCTTAAAAAAAGAAAAAGAAGAAAACCACACATTCTCCTGCTGACATGAATGAAAAGGCTCAAAGAAAAAGAAGAAAAAAAAAGAGTAGGGGGTTCTGAGATGCCATCCCATCTGTCTGCTTAAAAAAGAAAAAGAAGAAAACCACACATTCTCCTGCTGACATGAATGAAAAGGCTCAAAGAAAACGAAGAAAAAAAAAGAGTAGGGGGTTCTGAGATGCCATCCCATCTGTCTGCTTCAAAAAAGAAAAAGAAGAAAACCACACATTCTCCTGCTGACATGAATGAAAAGGCTCAAAGAAAAATAAGAAAAAAAAAGAGTAGGGGGTTCTGAGATGCCATCCCATCTGTCTGCTTAAAAAAAGAAAAAGAAGAAAACCACACATTCTCCTGCTGACATGAATGAAGAGGCTCGGCATGCTGCGGCTCGGCGTCTACGCAGACAAGCACCACCAGAGCTTCGCCCCAAGCAGCATCATTCACCACGTGGAGATGCGGTCAATTTTTTTCAGACAAATGTGTAAGTATAAAAAAACACCCTGTAAATATATATATACACATCACGCGCACTTTTCATCATCGTACGTGGTCCCCGAGGAAGAAATAAACAAATATATGCATATTAATGAACCGTACTTAATTCAATGAATCAAAGAATCAAAGTTATTACGAACCCGCTGAAAGCCAAAATCCTGACTCCGCCGTTTATTTCGGCGGGTTCGTAAAAACATTGATTCCTTGATTCATTGAATTAAGCACGGTTCATTCACCTGCATATGTTCCTTGATAGATATATATATTGTTAGGGTGATGCTGTCGGCAGCAGAAAGGACAGGACAGTACACGATGATGGAACAGACATACGATTTATGAAGGCCGAGCGGGCACGTGGCGCCTGGCGCGAGATGGTCGTGCGCGCCACTCCCCTGTCGTCGTCTTCACCTTTCTCACAATATATATATATATATATATATATATATATATATATGGGTGGTTTCATCTCAAATCGAGCAGGCTAAGAGGGTCTAATTTTTAATTTTTACGAAGAAAATATATGTTTTTGGGAGCATTTCTCAAATGAAGGAGGGCGCAAACCGCATGTTACCTAGATTTTTTGTTCTCGAGTTACGAAGCGAAGAAGCCGCAGTGGCAGAAACTAGTATTTTTGCCTGCCGTCGTGGGCCGCGTGTTTGACACTCTCTGCTGGCGCTAGTTTTTTTCTCCACTCTTCTAACATTTGCTCCCTATTTAATAGGAACAATACAAATACCTTGATTTATTCAGATATTTGTAGTATTTTTATTGCTTTCTAAAACAAATGTCGAACTCGTCACTCAAATCGATGTTTGGTCAACTTTGACAGGTCATTACTCTGTCTGTACTTTAGGTAAAATTTCTTTCTTTAGTTCTATAGAAAGTCCAAAGCAAGCCCAATCTAGATATAAAAATATCATTATGATCTGCGGAGTAGCCGTTCCGCTACCTTCACGTAAACTTTGTGAAGAATAACAAATGTTGATAGTTTGAGATCAATTTTCTCAAAAACTTCATTTTTGTAAATTTTATTTTAAAATCTTTTTAGATATAATAGTCGACCAAAAAAAAAACAATCTAAAAATTTAATAGTTTGGTTGTATGTCCTCTATTTGAACCGCAATCGCGTGAAATGTGTGCTCATTTGACTAAAATACAGTAACCTTACCGGCATTGTGCGCCTTTACGATTTCGAAAATATGTTTTTGTTTTTGTTTACGTTTTCAAAAAAGAACGTAAAATAGGTGAACTTGTGATATTCATTGTAATTTAAAACTTGAAATAAGAGAGAAGCCCCATAAACAGACTACAAAACAACGAGTATCAAGCCTATACAAATCAAAAGGCAACGCAACATGTCAAAAATTGTTTCTATATAGAACGGTACAAAGTAAACGAGGGTGTTTGCCAGTATTCTGGTATTTTAGTCACATGAGCACACATTTCACGCGATTCCGGCTCAAATAGTGGACATACAACCAAAATATTACATTTATAGATTGTTTTTGCTTGTAATCCACTATTATATCTAAAATAATTTAAAAAATAAAAATTTACAAAAATGATTTTTTCTGAGAAATTCGTTTTCATACCTTCAACATTTGCTCTTTTTGACAATGTTTACGTGAAGATACCAGTGCAGCTAGTCTATTGATCATGATGATATTATTATATCTATGATGGGCTTGCTTTGGTCTTTCTATAAAGCTAAAGAAAGAAAATTTACCTTAAATACAGACAATGTAAGGACCTGTCAAATTTGACCAAAACTCAACCTGAGTGACGAGTTTGACATTTCTTCAAGAAAACAATATATTTTGTAAAATTATTTGAATACGTCAAGGTATTTTTATAGTACCTAATAAAGAAGTGACAAAAGTTAAAAGGGTGGAGAAAAAAAGAATAGCGCCAGCAGAGGGTGTCAAACACACGACTTGCGACTGCAGGCGAAAATACTAGTGTCTGCCACTGCGACTTCTACGCTTCGTAACTCGAGAACTAAAATCAGGGGAACATATGGTTTGCGCCCTCCTTCATTTGAGAAACGCCCCCAAAACATATATTTTATTCTTCAAAATTAAAAATTAGGCCCTTTTAGCCTGCCCGATTTGAGATGAAACCACCAATATATATATATATGAGAGGTTTCTGCCCTTCGTCTCGACAGCACCGAGTTCCGACGAGGTTCGCAAAAGCGGTTGGAAAGGTCGGTCGTGAAGCCAGCCCTTGCCGAAAAACAGTCTGACAGCGCCGTCAGGTGTAATGCACTGCGGACGGATCTGGTGGAGCAGACGACTCCGCTTGCACCCTGCCTCCCGTTACACGCCGTAAATGTTCCAATCGATTCAGCATGGACGTGACAACAATGAAGCAATCTGAACCGACGCCAACAAATTTCCGGTTTTCGTCCGTGATCGTTTCTAAATGATGATTGTACGAATAGTATTTAACCTTTTGAGAAACGAATTGAGTAATGCCGTCTATTCCTACTTTGCGACGCATGATCATCTGTTCTCCCGACATTTCTGGAACTGAGGGAAGTCGTCTTCAAAGTCCAACCGCGGCCGACGCTTCTATTCGATGGAGTCAATTAACAGGCGGCATGAGTTCATCGTCAAGAGATACCGCCGCCACGCCCTACCGTCATTTGTATCTATATTCTCACAAAATGGACTTTTAAATGGACTACGAAGAGAACTTGGAATTCCACTTCAATGATTCAAATAAAAGTCTGGTGTGTGTATTTCGGGTAACATTTACGGAGTTTTAGCCCTAAGTGGAGCTTACGTGCTGCGCAATTTACTCGAGCAGATGAAGCAATAGTGCCGCTGAGACCGCCCACAGTAATGCGGCGGAGAAGCGAAAAGAAAAACCGCTCAAAGTGGCGTAGAGCGCTACATCAAATAAAGCTCGTCAGAGGATTGGCCAAATGATCAGCGTGATCTCGTTTTTGTTTTTGACGTTGCGAGGGTAAATAAATTACGTGTTTTTAGGTCAACAACAACAAAATACCTATACTTTTTTTTTCAGAAAGGTTTACTGCAAAAATACATTACTTCTTCAGGACGCGGACAGGCCAACAGGAATGGTCGAGTGACCGTCACTTGTGAATCTTTGGCGGAAGATTGACTGGAAAAGCGTTTAGACTGGCAACAATACACCCTTTTTTTACTGTTTTGTTTTACGAACGAAGAAAACAAAGATGGCGAATCCTTGACTGTCGTTGCTTTTTTTCTCACGCGATGCTTGGTGTCACACGAGAAGAAAGCTGCAGAAACTGTTCCCAGCTTACGCAATGCAGGTTTTGATATCCGCCAGGTTCTCCTCAAAAAGCTTCTATTAGAACGCTTCTAGATCGCCGCGACCTTTTCTGCTTGTCCCCCAAGCCTTTCAACCAGCAATACTTTTTTGCCTGTGCTCCACTAAAGTGTTGTGGGCAAGTGCGCTTGGATGAGGACATCGGCAAACGTCCCTCCAAGGGTCTAGTACTCCATCGCTTCTAGTGTAGTTTGAGCCTCCTCGACTACGATCAGGCTTGTGAAATGCCTTGGGTTAGTGACATTTCTTGTTTGGGACAAAATAGCGGCACCCAAAGGTTCTTCTACGTCGTAATTAGATAGCCCCGTGGCCGTAGCCAAAAACACCACTTTAGCAGCCGAGTTATCAATACGGACCTACCTACTAGTTACGCATTGGGTTGAACAACCTGGTAATGAATAGGATTTCGTATTCTCGGAATTTCGTTCGAATAGTTCGGTGGTGTATTTTTGTGTTTATTTTTTTTTGTAGAGATTCGGTGTCATTCTTAATCAGTTTTTGGTGACGCACCAAAACATAAATACAGATTAACGGGCTAACGTTAGAAAAAAACGCGACACAACATGGTATTTTTTAACCGAACACCGCGATCCCTGATATTTTTACACGGGTTGAGCAGTGCTTTTTTAACATTAGATTTAAACCGTCAGAAAAATTTCAAAGGACGAGAAGCGAAAGTAATCCTCTCCAACCCTACCGACAAACCCAGTATATATGTTCACAATCTCAATTTTCGAAATGGAAATATAACTGGAATTGTTTCTCGAAAGCTGCAATCCTTATGGCAGACAAAATTATAAGTTATGAAAACTTGAAATTCACATACAATCCAGGTATATTGCCAGTTCCATATTTCAGATTGCGAAAAGCTGTTCTGAGTTTTTCGGTGGGGTTAATTTTCGAACTTTATTCAATTATTTATTTATACTGTTGGCCTGTTGGCCATTTGTAAAATAACCAAAGTTTTAAATCACATTTTATGAATGATACACAGATTCATGATTCAGACACAGAGGCATTTAAACGTGTACAAATATCAGCAAAGTAAGGAACAGAGAAAATAAAATAAAAATAAATTATATATATTGTTGACTGCGGCCTCTCGGGCTGACTTCAAATCCTTCAACGGTATAACATTCAAAGGTATCTTGCGGTGGGTTGTTCCACTCGGCTGTGGTCCTCGGAAAAAAAGGAATACTTAAAAAGATCAATCCGGGCTTTCATCGGCATCAGCATTTCAGTAGGACTGCCCCGAAGTCCCCTAGTAGAGCGGGACTTTAAATATTGAAGCGAATCTATGTTTAACATTTAGCGTTGCATCAAATACAGCAGTTTTAATCTGGCTACTCTCCTTCGTTCTTCCAATGGCGGCAAGTTGAGCTGGGTGAGCATCGCACTGACAGACTCAGTCCTTTGGTATCTGGATCCGAAAAATCTGGTAGTTCTCCTTTGTACCTTTTCTAATTTTTCAATGTGTTTTTTTTTTTTTCTCAATGAGTCCCGCACACTGCTCGCATATTTCAAGACTGGGCGTACAAATGTTAAGTATTCAGTTAGTTTTGCTTCCTCTGTTGCTCATTTGAGGTAACGTCTCAAGAACCACAATTTTCCTTCATCGGTGCTTGTAAAGTTATCGATACGGGATTTCCAGCTCATATCTCCCAACACAGTTACACGTAGGTATTTAAAATTACTGGCGAACGCTAGTGGACTACCGTTAAGTTCATAATAAAACAAATCGCTTTTTTAATCTATTTATTATTCTTGAAAATATAGTTTTTGCGGGGTTAATTTGCATCTTTACCGCTTGCACCACTCATTTATAGTTTCTAAGGCTATGATCAAAGCGATCTGATCTTCAGGACACATAAATCCGTAATAAATTAGGCAGTCGTTGTCGAATGAGTGAGTGGTGAATTAAGATCTAATCTTGCCTGCTATATCTTTAATATAACTTAAAAAGATTACCGGTCCCAGCAATGACCCCTAGGGAACCCCCGACCCCACTTTTTATATATTAGATCTAGCACCGTTGACTTCTGCAAATTGAGTACGATTCGTGAGGTAGGTTCTGATCCACTTCAATACCTGTAAATTTATACAGGCGTCTGCTAACTTTTTAAAGAGTTGTGCATGTGAGACGCGATCTTAGGTCTTTGAAAGGTTCAGGTAGATTAAATTCGTCTGTCCCCTCTCATTGAGCGAAGTCGCAAAATTGTGTATAGTTTCTGTCGGTGTCGGAGAGTCGATAGCTTCCGCCAGAATTCGTGCTGGTTTGGGTTAAAACAGAATAAATTCTCGAAGTACTCAGAGGTCACTAGATAATATACGCTCAAGAATTTTGTAACAAACGCAGGTGAGTGCAATATAACAGTAGATTTTAATAATAAGTTTGCTCTCAGTTTTAGTAAATAGAAAACATAGTTTATCAGATTCCTTATCATTTTAACGTTTTTTTTTTCTTTTGTGCCACTAGGCGATAAGAGTTTTGTAAAACACGAAACATATCGCTTTATTGTTCTTGAAACTGCTACTAAAATCTACAAAGTGCAAATGCAATAAGTTGCTGATTCTTATATATTTTTTAGTATGCCATATATGTGCGTCCTCTGAAATTATCGATGCAAAGTATAGAATGTAAAATAAGTTTTCCTTTCCTGAACGAACACATTTATGCAGCTTCGAGCTTTTAGCTGATCGTTAATCGTACCCTTTCGGTAGAAATGACGTCTTCAGCAGCGATTTTATCATTTTTACACACATTGTGGTGCTCTCATTAATGTTGACCGTGTGTACATCTAGACCTTATAATAGTAACAATGGCGAGGGAGCTTTTAGAAGCACCCTTAACGTTCCGAACGTAGCCTAACTGCATACTGTTGAAGCACAAGGAAAACGCCCCAGATCAATAACGAAAGCAGCTTACCGGGCGTGTCCTCAAAAAGAAGCGGTAGGAAATAAATCAATCACGTCAGTGACTGAGAATGCAAGTAAATGGCACAGGGAGTCCTCCTCTATGACGGGTTGGTTGAAGTTCTAGTTGCATCAAACCCACGCAGGAAGTCTAGTCAGCGAAAGTCTGCGTCCAAGAGCATTAGTGAGAACATTTTGTTACTGATACGATTCATAACATAAAATTGTACGTATCATAGTATATTAGGAACTTAGGGTACAGTTCAGACACGCAATAGTTTCTTATTCCCTGGAAGGCATGCCGTCTCTGGAGTTTTCTATCCCGCTCATCAAAAGTGTTTCTACTCAACGAGCTGTTTTCCTGGTGACAGTCATCACGGCTACGTTCTTGACAAGAGGAATAACTGCAGGCGAACCAAATGAAGTCTTGACCGTGAAATCCTTCATTTCATCGGACCTTTTCGACGACTTCTTGTCATCCTTCAACCCCGAAAACAAGCCACTGGACATATTTGTGCCGCAGCAATGCCTTGTGCAAAACGCGACGATGTTCAACACGTTTGTGAATTCTTTGCCATATACAGTGACAATCTGGACTGACGGAATTATTCAGAGCAAATCATGCGATTCCGAAATTTGCTGTCCCTTTAGGGGAACTTATGTTCCGATCTTATATTTTGTGTGTAATGATTTCGTTTTAAAAGATTTATTGCGAAGCATGTCTTCGGCATATTACATGAGAGCGTTTATAATTTCTGAAGGGGTGACGTTCAAACCTGTATTGAGTGGCATATACAAGAGAGCTCCGTTTATGCCAGAATTTCCCGGAGCCAGTGGTACCTTCAAATTAACGCTATTTAACGGCAGCGTGCACATCCAAGACGAATTCCGAGTTCAGTCCTTGAAAATCTTGCTCAACGATCAAAAAAACCTACGATTTTGCGGCCCAAAAAGCTTATGTCGTACTCGCTATAAAAAAACGTGCACTAAACGTGGCAAATATTGGCGCTCATGTCTCCCCAAACAACTACCTCTAAATGGAAGCCAGATATTTATCACCTGGGACAGAAATTTTCGTGGTGAGTACCCTAATCTTGACGTCACAATTGAACTACTGAAACATCGCTTAGCACACGTCAAACTCTGTAAGTTCGAAGTTGCGTCGGTAGAACAATTATTTAGTTCAGGAACGCTAGTGCTTAGCGAGCACAGGGCACGGGAATCTGCTTGCAGCAATGTGGCTGTACAGTATATTAACCCGGTTGGATACTGCTTTTTTGTCCCAAGGCCGGAACGTGTTTTGAAAGAAACTGTTTTCTTCTTGCCATTTTCATGGGAAGTGTGGATCGGGCTGCTCATATCCCTTGTGGCCTTTCTCGGAGTAATTATTTCGATCAACAAGATTTTCTTCAGCGACACTCCGGACACCTTCACTTTTTTAAATCCTATTTTGGCGTCGCTTCTGCAGCAAAGTGTTCGTTTCCACAGCGTTGTTCTTTTGACTGAATCGTCCCGACTCGTTGTTTGCGTCACAATGTTGTCGCTTTTCATTATTTCCACAATTTTCAAAAGTCGAATCACGTCACTTCTTGCTTCTTTGCCGTTTCAGAGCGCACCTCTGCAGTTCATATCGGTAGACGATGCTGTCCAAAAAGGATATCGTATATGTTTCCTCAATTGCCTTCATCTTGTCCAGATAGTGGATTATGATGACTACGAGAGCGCCATCCGGTATCAGGATTCTGTCAAGGCAGGTTCAGATTGCTTCGTGGTCAGTCACGACAGCAGTAATGGAAAGGTCATAAAAATTGGGAACGATAAAAAGGACACATTCTTCATCTCAACGCTAGAACCGGAGAGCTTCGAAGCCCTACGACGACAGCTTCTTGGAAAAGGTTACGTCGAAGCTGCTGAGCTGGTGCTGACATACCTCACAGGGCCTGAAATAAGGCGGTCCTCTGTTTTCTTTGACGACGTCAAGGACACGTTGACACGTGGAGTAGAGGCAGGACTCTACACGAAGTCTCGCTCACAGGGCAATTTCAAGAGCTCACACGACCGAGAGGGTAGTGTCGGGCGTGCTTCAGAAATAGTTCTCAAACTTAGCGACCTCAGACCTTTTTTTCTGATCTGGAGTGTCGGGATGGCATTGTCTGTGATTGTGTTTTTTGCAGAACTTATCTTCTATCGTTCAGCATAGAGGTGTTGCAGAAATTTGGTTTCTTTGTTACTTCCAAACATTAATTTACTCCAGCGTGCAGCTCATGGGGCGGGGGCTCAATCTGAGCAGCGCGGTCGAAGGTTTCCGACTCGAGATATCGCACATATCGCAGGGATCTTTTATCGTCGTATAAGATCTGTCCTAATACGCAGCAGGTATCTGAATAATCTCTAGGGATACCGAGGAAAGATGCTTTAAATGAAGAAAGGTAAAAAAACGCAGGCGAGCTGGCGAATGACATCCATAGTAACCCTGAGACGTAGGAACAATAAAAAAACGGACAGAACAACGAAGTCTCTAACACAGCTTGGACATTCTGCAAAAGACTTCGTTGTTCTGTCCACTTTTTTAATTTTTCCTACGTCTCAGGCTTACTATGGATACTTTAAATATCACTTGTTCCTGTGAGGAGTTCAGTACCCAGAGGCGGACTTCTCAGCGTCAACAGAGCCGACATGCCACGACATGCCACGAGTTTGTTGTGTGCTCAGCCCGCGCTGCCAAGCGGTCCCAGCAGTTTGAAGACCTGCGCAACGGGCGCCTGCAATGTTTGGTTCACATGAGTGCCTAAACCCTCCAGACGTTTCACATGTCCACAATTACTGAAAAGTGTCGTGAAGCGTTGTCATATAACCTCCACCAAATACGCTTGAGTCTGCACTTCCGAACGTTGACAAGGAACTTCTGAGTATTTAATTGTTTCTTAAATGCAAAAAGCCTAAAAACATGACACATGATCTTAAATTTCTAAGCTGCGGAGTTATAACATTGACGACAACGTTTGCAAATGAATTTTATGGGCAGTTCTAAATGGCTTTCAATCCCACACGTTTTTACATAAGGTTGTGAACGGTGCTGTTGACTCACCACTTTTGTGAAGCACTGTCTCTTTTCATGCCCTCTTGCGGTCCACTCAATTCCAAATTCCTATTTACCCTTCTGCTTTGAATGACACGTTACCACTAAGAAAAATGCAGCTTGAATTCAACAAGCTGGATCTATATGTTGTAGACATTTTTAGCGATCTCATTGTTTTTCGACAAAGGCTTGAGTCAATCATTTTTACATAGTTCGACCTTGCCTTGTTGCCTGCATTTCTTCTTGATGACGAGTGGTGTACCACTATTTAGGCCCTGTGCTGTTTTTGAACACCAATCAATACTAAAATAATTATTATTAATATTATTATTATTAGTAGTAGTAGACGTAGTATCAGTAGCAGCAGCAGGCGCAGCAGCAGTGGTAGTAGTAGAAGTAGTAGTAGTAGCAGTTGTAGTTTTTGTAGGAGTAGTTGTAGTAGTAGTAGTAGTAGAAGTAGTTGTAGTAGTAGTAGTAGTAGCAGTAGTTGTAGTAGTAGTAGTAGCAGTAGTAGTAGCAGTAGTAGTAGTAGAAGTAGTAGTAGTAGTAGTAGGTGGACGTTTGTCTTTGAGGCTGTTCTTATATCTGGTGAATAGGAAGGTGTCGCTGTCTCTTCTGGCGCATATCTCTTCACTGATTGTGTTGTTAATGTGCAACTTCACGTCATTGTAAAAGTGTTTATTTCTTGTCCTAATTGTTTATAAGTTCATTCCTAGGCACCAAATAAAACCGATTCTTACTTCTTGATTGCTTATTCTTATTAATGTTGTTAGTATTATTATTATTTAAGGCGCACTACCGGCGCCTTTGCAAAAAGCAATATTCAATTGATCATAACTAATATGTACCCTCTATTGAGTCTGTAGCGTTGAGGCTACATAAATATTTAATATATTAATTTAAAGTACTCCAGTTTGAACAAGAATCACCGACGAGATTGGTTCTTAAAGGGTAACTGCAAAGAAAAATATGTTTTTTAAACAGCCTAATTTGGACAAACATGTCAAAAAACAATTTTTCCGCGAGAAAAAAAAATACATTTACAGGAATATTTATTGCGTGAGACTCATTTTAGTTTTCGGCTATTTCGTCCATTTTAAATCGCGCGCCACGAAGTAGGTGTTCCGTGACGTTTAGCACCGTTTGGCTGCTATACTTTTCATTGGCTAAGGGATTGATTGACAGCTTAGATCTTGGTTGTTTAAACTTTTTTATATGTTGTAATTTTCTTTTGAGCCGCATATTCTTACGTTTAAAGAATAACCCATATGATGAGAGCTATTATTCTTTACAAAAGTCTTACAAGACGGGCACTTCCGTTTGTATTCATACCATAACAAACAAAAGCTTCGCCATTCTTTCATGGCCGCCGAAATCTCTGCTCCCGCCTGTCTCGCCTACCTCGAGTCGTTTAGCCGAAGTGATCAGTGTTTCGTCTTAACCCAGGTGTTTGGGTGAGACTTCTTGAAGTGAAGTAGTGTGTGTTTAGCAGCTGTCGCAAGTGTTAGTGATAGGAAGCGACGCGGGGTTTTGGCTTTCATAGCGCGGTTCTTTCGTTTTCCTCTTTGCTTGCTAGCGAGCTTTCTTTTTTTTTCTTTTTTGCGCTTGCGCGTGCAAATGCCGACTTTTCGGAGATTTCAGATGAGTGATCCCGACAGCGAGCCTTCCAGCAGCCATTTCGCCCCGAAAGAAATGCTATTTGGCTGGAGGCAATCGGGCGTTCGCGTAGCGACAAGCGTGACCAGTTACGTTATCGTCAGATCGCTCCGGAGGCCGTCGAGATTCGCACCGGGTGCATCGAACGTTCGCGACTAGGCACAGCTGTTACGTAGAAAACCTGGCACAGCCAGGTTATTACGTAATGGCTGTCCGCAGAAGCCTTCGAACGTCCGAATTATGCGTTAGCCGACAGATTTTTTTTTCTCGGCTTCCGAACCATCTTACGTAAAGTTGTTTGAATGAATGTGTACTGTTATCGTAAATCTTGGCTTGTGATTGCGGATTTGTAGATTATCTTATTCGTTTTCTGGAGAGACGCAAACGACGGGCATAAAAAAATCGATCGCATATTCCGCATACCTTGCAAAAGCAATTCAACTGTCACCTTGCGAAAAGTGCGAAACACGGAGTCCGCACCGTCCCGACTTCACAGTCTTTTACCTCCTTTAGAGCAGTTAGTACCTGCTACTAGGTATGTCTACTGAAGCTGCAACTTGAAACTAGGGGCAGCGCCAGAGAGCAAAGAGACAAGGTTTGGAAAGCTTGCTCGCCCTCCCCGATTTCTGAACTCTCGAGTGATTGTACCGTAATAAATGCACAACTCCTCTTCCCAATATAAAAAAGCACTATGGTCACTACGTGAAAAATTGTCTCAGTTCATGCATCTGTGGGCAGGTAGGAAATCTTGCCCAAATTTATTCACACCGCACGATGAGCGCAACACGTCGCTGTGCAAACTCAGTCCAACAACATGAAGCATAAAAACGGCAGATTTAGGACAACGATTCGGAGTTCATTGTTCATTTAAAACGATGTAATTTTGTTGAAAACGCCCGCAGCTTTTCACTCAAGGTATGCTTCGGGAATCTTCCACATTTTGAAACAGAACGAAGGAAGATTTACTTTAAAAACACTCGCTGCGAACTCCCGGACCAGTTTGACTGGATCAGCTGACGACGACGGGACTGAACAGGTTGAACCTCAACCCCACATCAACCAATTTGCGCTCCGTGTTAGTGTGGGTGTCAACTTCCAAGCACCGCACCACACACACCACGCACGTTTCAGTTCTTTGTCGCATCGCCGTGTTGCACCAAACAGAACGAGATCGCCGAAGTCAACGCAGCGCAGTCGTGAACGTTGGCTTGTGGTTGCGCACTCGTGGACCCTGTGACTCCCTTCGCTTTCAAATTACACAGGACGATTACGAATGATACTTTCCGTCTTCGGGAACATCACAGGGGCACTTCTCCGGTCACGTCTTCGCTATGTGCTCGCAAACCGCGCAGCTTCTCGTGTCCCGTCAAACCAAAACAATACCGGCGCCAAGTTTAACGTGCTTTGTTGCCAGATCTTACCGGAAGTCGGGACGCTGCGTCGTTCAACTCCGCAGCCAAGTCAATCAATCCAAGAGCAAATCCAAGAGTGAGGGGCGGGGCGTACTTCTCCTCCGCGGGGGTCGAAAGAGCGGGAGTTTCAAATGTGGAATGGTTCTGACTCCGACTAAATTACGCCCTGTGGCGTAAATATTGCTAAAAAAATATTTTTTTTTCGCGGAACATTTGTTTTGTGACATGCTTGTCCCAATTAGGCTGTTTAAAAAGAAGCACTTTTTTTTTGCAGTTGCCCTTTAAGACCTTCAGTCTCGAGATCTGCTCTTCTTATTCGACCGCTTCGGTCTGGCCGTTCACTACAATATCCCCCCCCCCCTCCCACACTTTAGCGAGGAGGCGCAGCGACCAAGCGGTCGTCTTTCTTTTCCGACGGTTAAAGCGGAGTGGGCTTGTTAGCGTCTTCCGTAAAATGAACTTCGGTTCCTCCACTTGGGGTTTTGTGAGTCAGATGGACTCACAGGTTGCACTGTGTGAGTCCAAGTGGGCAAGCTTGACCCGCTCGATGGACAACACATGTTATTTGTTTTTTATTTGCACAGTGAACGTTTTGGTGTCACGACAAACTACCGGAAAAGGGCCATCGTAAGAAGGTTGGAGAGGCGCTTTGACACCGTCGTGCCGAATGAATACATGCCTACACTTTGCCAGATGAGGGCTGACGAAGGTACTCCGTCTGGAAGGAATTCTTGTAGCAACCGGGCGCAGGTCTTGCATTCGGGGCCGCAACCGGGTAGCGTAGTCCTCGGCGCTGTCAATTGGGGTATTGAAGGCTTGTCGGAAAAAAATAAAAATGTTAACCGGACATGGTTGTTCGATTTCTTCTGAATACGCCCCCCTGTGCTTGTATCTATCTTTAACAACTCATTGAAGTCGGGTGTGCTTCCTGAGGCGTGAAAAGTTGCCTTAGTTATCCCTGTCCACAAGTCAGGTAACAGAGGGGACGTCCGCAATTACCGACCACTCTCACTACTATACGTTTTATCGAAGTTATTCGAAATGGCAGTTAATAAAACTCTGTAAATTTCTTTCAAAACTGTAATAGTGCCGGTCTAGCACGGAATCATACCGGGACGCTCTGCAACTACACATTTTATTTTTATGTCTGCGGTCTCGAAGACCGTCTGGTGGATGCTGTATATTTTGACCTTAGTAGGGCTTTTGATGTTGTTGACCGCTGCATACTGCTGTCAAAACTATCATAATATAGTGTATGTGGGTCATTACACCACTGGCTACAAGATTATGTATCGCACAGAGCATGCCTTGTTGCAGTAAACAGCTAATGCTCGCTTAGATATGGTGTCATACCCGGGGTCCCTCAGGGGTCGGTGCTGGGGCCTCTACTTTTTTCTATTTTGTCGATGAGGTGTCTAAAACCTGTCGGACGGCAGCTAAAATGGAATTTACGCCAAATGACATTCAGTGTAATTGTAATTTAGGCACTGCCACACGGCAACTCAAATGGCATTTAACCTAAATGCCATTTCAGGTAAACCAAGTTCGCAAAGCGTACTCTCGTCGGCAGCGCTCGACACATGCTACGGGATTTCGAAAAAAAACCAAAAAAAACAAGGTGAATATTTGCGGAAACAATTTTTACATCGCTTTAATAGCGAAAATAATGTGTTTAACGTATATTTCGCACATAATTTACGCTCCTAATTGTTTAACCTACTCACGGCTCCAGTTATCCAGTAGGCCCAATGGCTCTGAACCGCTGAACCTGCAGTCTGCTCGCCTAGGTCTGCTCTCGGTTCGTTGGTTCCAGTTGCGCTCCACATTTACGCGCATTTCCCATGTCCGAAGGAGCGTCTGCCGCGATGGAAATTCCGCCTGTCAACTGGACCACCCCAGAGACGTCGGCACTCGAACCATGTGAGACGAACGCCTCGAATGTCTTCGGTAGCAGAAGCGGAACGGCGGGTTCTGCCGTTCTGCACCGGCATACGGGCGTTTTTCGAAGCCCTCTGTTGCCTCAAGACAAATGCCGCCGCCCATCACAACACCAAAACCTCGAGGAACATGTTTGGATAAGATATAACTTCGACGGGGGCGTAACCTGCTAAGTCACCAGGAGCGCGCAGAACAATTAACAGAAGGGACGGCCCCCTATAGTATTTGTTTGCGTGTGTGGGTCGTCGCAGCACTGCGTGCCTCGAACGAGTTCATTGCACGACCGGCTTGGTCGTGGTTCATAGTAGCGGTATTCGCCTAACAGCGCTTTAAATTTCGCGTTTTTTGCTCAGGCAACAACTCGCGATGTTGGCTGACATGCCTTGTCAACTGTACTATCGCAGGGTAGATATTCTGCGAAGAATGCAAGACGACCAAAAGAGGTAACTTTTTGTTAGGCAGTACAAATCTTGTAAAGGGTCTGAAAACCGTTGCTTTTGACTATACGTAAGAAATCGTGGACAATTTAAGAAGCAAACGATTAATTAAGAGATTTTGCTGATACTAGATACAATGACGCGAAAACATGATGCAATTTGTTTTTTACAATATCACACTTAAAAATTCTTCTTACGTTCTTAATAGTTTTTTTAGATATAGACATCTGCTTAATTTTTTTATCCATGAATTCTAAGAAATTTCAATTCGTACCTGGCTACAGTTTTTCAATTGTTTAAATTATTTTCTTCAGAAAACCAGTTAAATTAACTTAATTCATTTCAACACAAAGGTTCAGACTCCCCGCGTAAGAAACTATCACAGAGAGCTTGAGAGTGCCTGTGGTGTACAATGTGTGACAGGGAAAAGAATTCGCCTACATGAAAATCACCCAAGGCCAGAGTCGCCGACGGCGAATAGGGATCTACTTCCAGTAGCTGGCGACGCCGAAATCTGAAAAGCGCATCGGTTCAAACAAGTGAAGATCAATTGCTTTTGACGTCCGCAAGATAGCGCTAAGCACTCGCGGCCAAACTTACCAAAGATCGCCTTTTTTGCGACTTTCTATTTTGTGTTGCAAATTTTACGGAATATGAATATCAAACTTTATTTGACGTGCCTGTTACTTATCTCGTAACTTGAGAGCGTCGTAATAATATGTACACGTAATAAACAGTCAATATCATAACGGCAAAATTTTGAAATGCTGTTAATAAGTAGTTTATTAAATTATATTGTCTTGTCTACTTAGTTTTTTCTGTGAAGTAATTTATCGAGTACTTAATTTTTTTTTCAATAAAACTGTCCGAGACAATTTCACTTCTTTATTTATATTGTCCACGTCATTACAGGTGACTTTTCCAGCCTGCGAAGTTCACAGAAAGTTGGCGCACGAAAACACAACATCGAGCAGAACTTCTTCTCAGTCCCTCTGTTCTCCGTGGCTCTGCACATTGTTAATCATGTTGTCGATCCGCTTGTTCACTAAGCACTCATGCATTTGTCTGTTGCAATATAAAGTCAGCGATAACAGCTCTGACTTCAGCGCGAACTATCGACTTTCCGTACCGCTCGGTGCACGTGCAAACAAAGCACGGCGGCAGGCAACGAACGGGTGCTGGGGGCGGAGATTTATTTTTTTATTTTTCTAAAAACTAGTGTCCGCGGGTACGGCCGTAAACGATGGTAATCCTTCCTGTGCATCAGCGCAGTTTTTTCACCTCCGAATTCGGCCGAAATTAGCAATGGACGTAATCAGGCGCATCTGGTGTTCGTAAAACTGCTCGACTTAGGCTCGAAACCAATTCGTAGCTCTCCAAGTGGCTCAGTATCATTGTTTCATTCTGTATATGCTACAAAAATGAAATTTGTGCCGCAAAATTAAGCGAAAACAGCATCGAACCGCAACAATCACGTGAACCTTGAAACCGATACCAAACAAATTGAAGCAACCTGATGGTGGCGAGTGCGCCAGCGCCCTCTACCCGCTACTGAAAGGAAAGGATCCTTAGATTGAAGCACTCCAAATCACACACGGCGAGACTGCAGCTGGTTAAGCGGATTCGCAGAAACAGCGACAACGACTAATCTACTGCCGACCGACCGCGCTGCACAGGCGAGGCGTCGCTGCTAGGCGCGTAGCTGCTCCTCCCCCACTAACGGTTGCCTCGCTGAAAGGTGTTCCCGCACGGTTTTTTTTTTAGCAGGATTTCTTTTTGCATGAGTAGCCAGCCTAAGCGTCGGCCTCTACTAATACTTCACAGCGCACAAAAGACAACCATCAAATCACATATCCACACAAAGAAACAACACTCACTCAGTGCTGACTGTCAACTCTGGGATGTATTAAACATCATCTTCGTTATCTTTTACTCTTACGCACTAAAAAAAATTAAGAAAATAAAAATTAACCAAGAAAGAAACAGAGAAGGAAAAAGAAGATAACAAAAAGGAAAAGGAGAGAATATAATGAAGAAAAAGGAAGAAAAAGGGGTCAAGAAATTAAAATACAAAATAAAAAGAAAAAGAAAAAGAAATAAATGAAAGAGGATAAGATCAAGTCCGACTACAGTAAAAGTCACTCAGGAGGTTTTCCTAAATAATATAACTCTTTCTTTGGATAAGGTAATCGAGAGAGTACTAACACATAATCCATCTAGCAGGTCTATGCTAGCGGCTTCGATAATTTCTCTAGTTAGTTTGTTCTTGCTTCGTCCCAGTACCGTGCAATTGTTTAGAAGGGGGGGGGCATCTACACTCTCTGCAATGAATGCTCAGGTGACCTGAGCTTGCGTTAATGGCGTTGCTGCTACGTTCTCACAGTCTATCGTTAAGACAGCGACCCGTCTGCCCGACGTAACGCTTCCCACAGGTAAGAGGGAAAGAATAAATCACTCCTGCACAGAAAACGAACTTGGTCTTGTGGTTATGTTGCAGTACTCTGGTAGAATAGATGGCCCATTCACCCGCTTGCATAGGCTAGAAAGGTTTTGCGGAGAAGACAAAACAACGTCGACGTTGACTCTACTTCTACCTTTTTAAGCTTGTGAGACAGGTTATGAATATAAGGCACTATGCCATGCCTTATAGTGCGTTCTCTTGCTCTGTGGTTAGTGGCTTCTGCTTGCTTGACCTCCTTAAGTAGGCATTCAGATACTGAAAGTAATTACGACAAAGGGTATCCTGCTGAACCCATTCGAGTTATTTGCGTTTTGAAGCTCATATCGCTCATGTGCACGCAGGATTTCTTGAGAGAGTTTTTTGGGCAAAGTTTAGCAATGCCTCGTTTAACAAGTTTTGAGTGTGCGGAAGTATGACTAAGTAGTGGCTTTTTTGCCCTCGGCTCGTAAGAGCAGCAGATGTGACGGCTTTTAAAAAAACAATCGAAGGTCTAAGAATCGTATTTAATACTCGACCGGAAGTTCGTGGGTAAGCTTTAACGGATCAAGGCATTTTTGAGAGGTAAAAAGAACATCGGCCACCAAGGTGGGGAAGATGCTATTGTTACTTTCAGGGGAAACCAAGCAGTCATCCACATACCGAAACACACGCACTATTTTTGAATTGTCAATCTTGTGCTGTAAGATCCTGTTGTGGAAGGCCAGAAAGAAATCACTGAGCCCAGGAGCTATGCAGGAACCTATACATATTCTGTTTTTGTTTTTTGTAAATATGTTAATCTATTCTACGTGGCAAACGTAGAATGCAAGTAGCTGGATATTAGGTCCAGGAAAGCCTATGATGGACAACCCTGCTGCGTTTTGAAAGGCTATGACACCAAAGGAATCAACACTGTCCTCTATGCCCATCAGGAGACGATCTTGAGCTAGGGCATAATAGAGATCCTTAACGTCAATAGAAAAGGCCATGAGCCTTCTGTCCTTGAGTTCTCGGAGAAATAGCAAGACATCATCTGAGCTCCTAATCTAATAGGAATCATTTGTGTCAAGAAGATTTAATTTTTTTTTTGGAGGAACATAGCGATGGACTTCTGCCACGTCCCTCTTTCAGACACAATGACCCTGAGGGGGCAATCAGTTTTATGTGTTTTTGCATTGAAGAAAATCTCAAGGCTAGACAGTTTACTCCAATCAATGAACGAACCAAGTTGCTTCAGGTCAAGCGAATTACATAATTGCTTGGCTCGACTTTTGATTTTACTTAAGGAATGTCACGATGGCGCTGAGAAACCGACTCTAGGGCTGTCAGGCCTTAGTGCCGAACACGCTTTTATGCATGAGCACGGAACCACATTTCTTGTCCGCAGGCAGGAGAGATAAGCTATGCTATTTAAAGTATGGCTTAACCTTCTTAATGGAAAGTGGTCTTACCGGATGTTTGTGATGTGAAAGAATGTCTACTAGTTCTGAAATGCACCGATCAACATCAGTGAGAGAGGCTTTCTGAGACACTTTCCTGACTATAGATAACAGCTCAGGTGCCGACTCGCGGGGTTCAACCGCAAACTTTGGGACAAAGCTGAGTACCTTTCGCACTCCTGGAGACAGGGAGATGTCACCAAAGACATGCACAGGTAGGCTTTGGGTGCTTGTCTTGCGTGGAGTGATGGATCTAAGATGCTTTAAGGTGAGTCGCCACACAAACTCAGTTGTACGATCCGTGAGGATGGAGTAATCGCGCCACGTTCTTCCTCCATAGGGTAGACTCGCGTGGTTATGCAAAAACACGTAGAAACTGCTCCTGTAAAGTTTTGTCTGTCGATACCACTCAGCTTGTAGAATCTTGCAAAGCCTTCTGCCGTGGCCTACGGACGGGGTGAAACCTCCTAACAGGATCTTGACTTCTGGAGGTAGAAGGTAAACTCGGAGGCAATAACTGAAAGTCCGCGCTTGGCAAATACCAATAGGAATAAGGGCTACAAGGACGTTGGGGAGCAAATGGTATGACTGCACGGAGCCCGATGTACTGGAAATTAGCTTGGTCAATACTTCTGCTTGGGCGGGTTAATCATGCTAATGCTTCACAACGCACAAAAGACAACTATCAAATCACATCCACACAAAAAAAACAACACTCACGCAGCGCTGACTGTCACCTCTGGGATGTATTAAACATCATCGTCGTTATAATTTACTCTTACGCACTAAAAGGAAGAAGAAAATAAAAATTAACCAAGGAAGAGCAAAGAAGGAAAAAGAAAAAGATAACCAAAAGGAAAAGGAAAAATGCATGGAGCGCGTGATTCTCTCACGTCTAGAATGGTTTTGGAGTTGAAGTCAATGTATCCCAAAACAGTGACCGGCTTCAGACAGGGTCGAAGCTCTATCGATAATGTTATGGATCTAGTTACTCACGTTGACGATCAAAAACTTCGTGGGAAAATAACAACAGCCGTGTTTCTGGATGTACGAGGTGCTTTCGACAATGTAAGTCATACTGCTGTTTTACAAGGTCTTCGAACGATCGGTATCGGTGGTCGTCTTTATCACTGGATAGGTGATTACCTACGTAACAGAGCGATCTTCATGAGCACGAATGAAGGAGATACAACACAACACGTGCTAAAGAAAGGAGTACCTCAAGGTGGGGTTTTCAGTCCTGTGCTCTTCAACATTGCTCTTATTGGTCTTTCTGAGATGAGCTGGAAATCCACTCGCATCACAACTTACTCCGATGATATATGTTTTTGGACATCTGCAATTTACCTTAAGAGCGTACAGACTCGACTGCTTGGTACACTCATTAACGTATCTCAGTTTCTGGCAATGCGCGGGCTTGAAATATCCCCTGAAAAGTCTGCCGCTGTTGGCTTCACACGGATGAAAATAGATCTACACCCGTTAATAGTGAATGGTGCTAAAATACCATATGTTTCATCTGACAAATTTTTCTGGAATTTTTATTGACCGCGGCCTAACATGGAATCCCCAGTTAGCTCATCTGAAAGAGAAGTTGTCTTCATTTCCTAACCTTGGCCGGTTTATAAGTGGAACAACCTGGGGAACTTCGACAGGTGCCCTTCTTCGCCTGTATATTAGGTTATTTGTTGGAATTCTTCGTTACTGCCTTCCAGTAATGCATGGCCTGTCTCCTACTAATATGAAGAAGCTACACTCACTACAAGCACAGGCACTCAGAGTTTGTCTAGGTGTTCCTAAATGTACGTCCACCATAGACGCAATAGCAGAGTCCCACCGTCTTTCCATAACAGCTCTTCGTACGCAGGAAACTCTTCGAAATCATACGCGCCATCTTAAAAGACACCAAGCCCATTATTTAGCGGACATCCCGGAAAGGTGCTTCTGCAGCCGCATTGCACAAGAGATCCTTGATCACAACCACATTCTTCCAACATCTTTTCAGCGATACAATTTACTCTCTACTCCTCCGTGGTCATTACCTCAAATTAAGATCTACAGCACTATTCCGGGAATTACAAAGAAATCAATGCTCCCAGCTGTCGCTCTTCAACAGCCCTCTTTATCTTACATTCATTTTGAACACTTATCTTCATGTCACATTTACACTGACGCGTCCACAACGCTCAATCAGTCCTCTATTAGTATGGTAGTTCCCGCACGTCCCTTAAAAATTGGTTATAATCTCTCCCATAGGATGTCGTCCACAGCTGCCGAGCTCGTGGCTATTCGTGAAGCGATGAGATATATTCTAACAATTTCTCCTCGATCTTGGACAATAATAACAGACTCAAAATAATTTCTTCAGTCACTCCAGCACCCATGTAAGAAAAGCCCATACGGACAGCTATTATTGGACATCCTCAAACTACACTGGGACGCAGTTTGTCAAGGATATGCAGTATGTCTTCAGTGGTTACCAAGTCACTGTGGCATTCAAGGCAACGAACTGGCTGACGCTGTGGCAGCAGGTGCTAAAAGTTCTATACACGAAGTTCAAGCACCATTTACTAGAACGAATATAAATATTACCATAAGAGTCCTGGGAAAGACTATGACTGCACGCCTCTGGGCTAACGCAACCGATCCAGATACACACTTAAGAGCTATTGATTCGCACCTAACGTTTCGCGTACCTCGCGGTATCACTTGTCGGCGCCAAGCTGTACTACACCGAATACGTTTAAACGTAGCTTACACCAATCAATACTTATACCGCATAAGAAGAATTGCCTCTGCACACTGCGATCGCTGCAGAAATATAGAAGACTTAGGACACGTCATGCTGGAATGTCCTCAGTATGAGGAAGAACGCACTCAACTGCAAAAAGAAATTCAACTACGTTCTAGAGAGGACCTCACCATCTGCAAGATTATGGGACCGTGGGAAAAAGAAGCCTCTGCCACAGCAGCTACAAATGCCCTCTTGCGATACCTATCGGCGACAGGTCTTAACAAGAAACTCTAACGCTTTTACAAGATATACACTGACTTTAATTTTTTTTATTAATTTTTATGCGTTTTTATCTCTTACTGTACCTTTCTATCCCCATCCCTTCCCCCTAACCAGAGTAGCAAGTCAGGAGATACTTCCCGGCTAATTTCTCTGCCTTCCTTTTTTCACATCAATAAAAAAAGGAGAAAAAATGAAGGAAAAAATGAAGAAGAAAGTCAAGGGAATAAAATACAAAACAAAAATAAAAAAAAGAAAGAAATGAAAGAGGATAAGATCAAGTCAAACTACAGTAAAAGTCACTAAGGAGGTTTTCCTAAATAATCTAACTCTTTTTTGGATAAGCTAATCGACGGGGTACTAACACATAATCCTTCTAGCAGGTCAATGCTAGCGGCTTCGATAATTTCTCTAGTTAGTTTGTTCTTGCTTCGTCCCAGTACCATGCAATTGTTTAGAAGGGGGAAGCATCCACAATCTCTGCAATGAATGCCCAGGTGACCTGAGTTAGCGTTAATGGCGTTGTTGTTATGTTCTCGAAGTCTATCGTTAAGACAGCGACGCGTCTGCCCGACGTAACGCTTCGTACGGGTAAGAGGGAAATATTAAATCACTCCTGCACAGGAAATGAACTTGGACTTGTGGCTACGTTGCAGAGCTTCGGCAGAATAGAAGGCCCATTCACCCGCTTGCATAGGCTGGAAAGTGTTTGCGGAGCAGAAAAAACAACGTTGACGTTGACTCTACTTGCTACATTTTTAAGCTTGTAAGACAGGTTGTGAATATAAGGCACTATGCCAGGCCTTATAGTGCGTTCTCTTGTTCTGTGGTAAGTGGCTTCTGCTTGCTTGATCTCCTTAAGTAGGCATTCAGAGACTGAAATTTCTCCAAGAACCCAAGGACAGAAGGCTCATGGCCTTTCCATTGACGTTAAGGATCTCTATTATGCCATACCTCAAGATCGTATCGTGATGTCCATAGAGGACGGTGTCGACTCCTTTGGTGTCGTAGCCTTTCAAAATGCAGCAGGGTTTTTCATCACGGGTTTCCTCAACCTAATATCCACCTACTTGCATTCTACGTTTTGGCTTTCCACAACAGAATCTTACAGCACAACCTTGACCATTAAAAAATAGTGCGTGTGTTTCGGTACGTGGATGACTACTTGGTTTTCCTTGACAGTAACAATAGCACCTTACCTACCTTAGTGGCCGATGTTCTTTCTACCTTTCAAAAATACCTTGATCCGTTAAAACTTACCCACGAACTTCCCGTCGGGTATTCAATACGATTCTTAGACCTTCAATTTTTTTTAAAGCCGTCCCATCTGCTGGTCTTACGAACCGAAAGCAAAAAAGCCACTACTTAATCATAGTTCCGCACATTCATAACTTGTTAAACGAGGCATTGCTAAACTTTGCCTAAAAAGACCTCTCAAGAAATCCCGCGTGCACATGAGCAATGTGAGCTTCAAAACGCAAATAACTCGATTGGTTTCAGCAGGTTACCCTTTGTCGTTATTAATTTCAGTATCTAAATGGCTACTTAAGGAGGTCAAGTAAGCAGAAGTCACTAACCACGGAACAAGAGAACGCACTATAAGGCCTGGCATAGTGCGTTATATTCACAACCTGTCTCACAAGCTTAAAAAGGTAGCAAGTAGAGTCAACGTCGACGTTGTTTTCTCTGCTCCGCAAAAAACATTCCAGCCTATGCAAGCGGGTGAATGGACCATCTATTCTACCAGAGTGCTGCAACGAAAACCACAAGACCAAGTTCGTTTCCTGTGCAGAAGGAGTAATTTATTCTTTCCCTCTTACCTGTGGAAATCGTTACGTCGGGCAGACGTATCGCTGTTTTAATGATAGACTTCGAGAACATAACAACAACGCCATTAACGCTAACCAAGGCCACCTGGGCATTCATTGCAGAAATTGTATATGCTTCCCCCTTCTATACAATTGCACTTTACTGGGACGAAGCAAGAACAAACTAGAGAAATTATCGAAGCCGCTAGCATAGACCTGCTATACCCTATTTCATTTTATGATGTACCGCAGGAAAGGCTACAAGAGCGAGCTTATTGCTCTAGGGCAGATCTCGGCGGCACAAGCTGTCGTGCAATAAGGGCAGCTGCCTACGCTATGAACTCGAGCTCCTAGCCTTCGCCGAGGTACAACATAAGGGGAAACAAAGTATAGATGGATTATGTGTTAGTACCCCGTCGATTATCTTATCCAAAGAAAGAGTTAGATTATTTAGGAAAACCTCCTTAGTGACTTTTACTGTAGTCGGACTTGATATTATCCTCTTTCATTTCTTTATTTTTATTTTTATTTTGTATTTTATTTCCTTGACTCTTTTTTTCCTTTTTTCTTCACTATCTTCTCTCCTTTTCCTTTCGTTATCTTTTTCTTTTTCCTTTTTTGCTCTTCCTTGGTTAACTTTTATGTTCTTCTTCCTTTTAGTGCGTAAGAGTAAAAGATAACGAAGATGATGTTGAATACATCCCAGAGTTGACAGTCAGCGCGGCGTGAGTGTTGTTTCTTTGTGTGGATGTAATTTGATGGTCGTCTTTTGTGCGCTGTGAAGTATTAGCATATTCACCAACTCGCCCAAGCTAAAGTATTGACCAAGTCGACCTCCATTTTATGCTTCGAAGGCCAGTCTTGTCCCCTCGTCGTCCTCTTGTCATTTTTATAGTCGTCGGTGGAGGTAGACGCTCTCGCTGATTCGATCTACCGTTTTGTTCGAAGAAGCGCTTAAGTAAAGGCTGTATGAATGACCTACGCATTGTGAGGTACGTGCATTTTATGTTTTCAGCGTGTCTCCTTTACGTGATGGCGATAGAAACGTCAACAAAAATTGATAACGCGTATCTCCTGGGAGCTTTATAAGGCGAAGCTTGCCCATCGTCTGACCACCCGTACGTCGTGACAGCACGAAGTTTCGACGCGCTCCGTTTAAGCGGTTGGAATAGATCGGTCCTGAAGCCGGCTGTTACCTCGAACTGACGGAGCTGGTGGAGGAGACGACGCCGCTTACGCCCTGACACCCGCCACATGCCGTAAATGTTCCAAGCGGTTCAGCATGGACGGGACGACAATGGAGCAATCTTGACCACCGCATTAAAGGTTGCAGTTTTCGTTTCTGGTCGTTTTTAAATATTGATTGTACCAAGAGTATTTAACCTTTTGAGAAACGACTTGAGTAGAGCCGTGTATTGCTACTTTGCGACGTATAGTCACCATTTCTTCCGAAATTTCTGGAACCGAGCGAAGTCGTCCTCAAAGTTCGACCGCAGACGACGCTTCGATCGGATGGAGACAATAGAGAGTTTTAGTAATGCGTATAGGAGCAAACCTAAGCCCCCTACGTTAGCGTATACGCTGCGTCCTCCACACTGCGCATGAGCCATACGTACGCACTGCAGCGAGCTATGTGTACGTACCCTCGCTATCGATTTTTGCGAGCGTACGTAGTGGTACCCTGCGTGCCATTCTCGTTGCTCTCGTCGCGCACGGGAGAGCGCGAGACTACTCCAGTTTGGAAACGGGCTGCGGTGAGGCAAACCAGTGGAAGTGCTACGCGCGTTGTACGGGTTCGCTTCACCATTGAAGATGACCTCAACCTTGTGGAAGAAAGAGAAAGAAGAAGGGAAAAAGGGCGAGGCTTGTGGTGGGCGAGGACACGCGGAGCTCGGAGCTGGAGACAGATGAAAGAACCGGTGCCGAGCAAGGCCTCCAACTGAAGACCCGGACCACTAGACAGCCTTGGCCCTCCTTTTCATCAGACTCGGAACTTAAGTACAGATTAAACCTTTTCCCAATGGTGGCACTTCCCCGTGTGGCTTCCTCGGAGCGGGCGAAACTCGGCCTGATCGGGCGGTATTGACAGGCGACCCACAACCCCCTCAAAGAAATCAACGCGACGAGCCCTTTCGAGCGCCCACAAAGATGGGTGTCCATAGCCAAGAACGTTGGCGACGCCGTCGAACCCAAAAGGGTGTTTATAGTGCTGTCGGTACGCGAGCGGTGCGACCTATTGCTTGCATACTTTCAAGCAAATGACGAGGCCAACATAAGATAGTAGGGATCCCACAACACGCTGGAGCGAACCTTAGATCGAACTGCTGGTCCCACAGTCCTAAATAAAAGACTAAACACGTTCACAATAGGCAACTGGAAAGAGATTCACGCACCTCGTAGCAAAGCGAGGAGAGCCGCGGTGTTAAATTGGCTTGACCGAATACCCGCCTTGCATTGTTTGAAGCAGTTCGCAGGAGCACATCTAGATGGCGCTGCAAGTCTTTACGTATGCGTTTGCCTTCCGCTATACTAAAAGTGCGCGTTCAACGCGCTCCGTAACGTTACGTCGACAGCTTGCGTGCGTTGTACGCAGTGCTGACGCAAGGGTCTTTACGCTGTTCTAAAACTATCTAATGAAGCGGCGGCAAGCGTGCGTAATCAAGAAATACCGTCGCCACGCACTACGATCATATGTGTCTATACTCGCAAACAAAGTACCTTTTAAAGGACTATGAAGAAGACTTGCAAGTCCACTTCAAGGATTGAAAATAGATGTCACGTGTATTCCAGGTAACTTTCACGACATTTTAGACCTAGAGGGAGCTTCCTCGCCGTGTAGTTTACTTGAGCAAATACAGCAATAATCCCGCTGAGACCGACGACAGCAACGCACGGAGGCAGCGAAAAAAAAAACTCTTATGCTTGAATATTCTTAGAGCGATCGCCAAACAGAAACAAGCGACAGCGACAAGTTTCAAACCGGAGTTTTTCGCGATTTTACAGGCTTTGCAGAATAAAGAAGGCTGTTCTCAAACACGAGCATCATGCACGCGAGGCGATCTCTGGCAGGCTTCTAAACACTCGTGCTTACTTCATGAGCACCAAAGAACTATACGCCTGCCAAATGTACCATCTGAAACATGCTTCACGTGTTCGAGGCTTGTTTTTGCCATTAGTTTCTCTTTGATGTTCTAGTGGCACTCGGGCATTCGAGTGACGTTGAGCACTAAATCGAATTAAGCTCGTCACGCGATTGGCCCAAGTAAACAGCGTCCTCTCGTTTTCGTTTTTGACGTTGCGAGGGTAAATAAATTGCGGGTTTTTAGGTCAAGAACAACAACAATATATAATCTTTTTCAGGAAGGTTTTTTGCAAAAATAAATTACTACTTCAGGACGCCGACAGGCCGACAGGAAAGGTCGAGCGACATTCACTTGTGAATCCTTGGCGGAATATTAACGTCAAAAGTATTTGGCCCAGTACCTTTTTGCTTTTCTTTTGTACAAATAAGTAGGGGTATGCGAATATCGAAATTTTCGAATAGGAATCGAATACGAATAAGGCAAAAAAACGGGATTCGAATACTGAATCGAATATCGAATATGTGTCTAGTAATAAAAAAATGGAAAAACAAGAGGTAACAGCAGGTTTTATTGTCTTTTTAAAATAAATCGATGCAACTGCATTTTACTGGGCTGCAGCAGGCTAAAGATACTTCTAGTAATGCACTCATTACAAATTATAATGTATAAAAACTAACTGCTCAACGTGTTCAGAAAGTAAGCGCTCCCTACTCGCCGTGACAACATTTCCGCCAGGAGAAAGACCCTTTCACTCGGGAAACCTGCGAAATTTCACGAAAGTTTGAAGAAGTTCGACTTATGGACAGTGTTGTCCGGCTGCTACACGAATATTTTGACTTTTGTAAAACAAATGATTTAGAAAGTACCTTTTTTATATTTCATAAAATGGTTACCAATGTTTACACCATATAAAAGCGAAAACATGCGCTTCTTCTTCTTTTTAGAGGGGTAATTTAAGTCGATCATCAGTGTAGATCAAAGTGTCTTCTTCCTTTTTTTCTGAGTTTCATTGCATTTGTCACTTTGTTCGCCTCTTTCACGATACCTACAGTAAATACCTAGTTGTGAGTTGTGTTCTTTCCTATCTCTGTCTCCTTCCTGTGTTGTCTTTGCGCTACATTGCAAGAGATGTTGGTGCATTGTTACTATGCTGAGCAAGGTTCCTTCCGATTTTCCGAATTATTTTTCTCTTCTGAGAAATGTTGCGTAGTCGGGACTCGAAACAGTTAGCGTGCCAGGAGTTGAGTCGGAGCATCTTCTACCGTAGGTTCCGAGGTAGGGAATTCATGAGTCATTGTTTACTGGCATCCAATGCCCGCTGCTAGTTAATTAGAGCCTCGGCAAAGAGGAAATCAAAGGAAGTGTTGCTTGGCCTGTGGCCGAGTAGCTGAGTCACAGTCCGTTGCAACACCAGTCTGGCGGTGGTTGACTTGAAATAGTAGGATGACTGACGCAGTGAAGTTCAACACATATCCGAATGCGTCTGCGCCTGTAATATTGCATTGCTCAAGGGTACGTCATAAGTCGACGTGAACGTGACCCGCTGCTCTGGTGATCCGATAACCAGGAAGGAGGCCAGACTTGGCCTCGCTGTGCTGACCCAGACTTCGTACACCTGCGACTCGTCTCGAGCGCGCTGTTTCTCGGACAGCTCGCACCTCTGCCGCCATCTCAGGTCGCAATCCACGAGGTCTCTGTTTGGATGATGCTAGGCAAAATTTGAGGACTGCCATTCATGCGTTGGTGGCGGAGGGTCGGCAGGAAGGACCGTCACAACAGTGATGCCACCGTATCGATTTTTCAACCGTGACGGAAGATAAGACAAGTGCTCCAGGATGCTTCAGGTGGTCCACTATTTTCGAAAATTCCAAACGAAACTGCCTGCACGATCTTCAACGAGGTCACCTACAACGAAAATACGTATTGTTTTTCCATACAGCAGCGTGGGAAAAGTTTCATGTTCAAGGCAACACCTACATATACAAGAATACTAGTTCATTCCACCGTGACGTCATGTGATCAGTGTTGACAGGGGCGCCCTTTTTGGACAGGAGAGTGGTGATGTTATGATGGAATGTATTTAGAGGTCGAAGTCTTTTCGCATCACTCGTCAGACAGACAGGATGCCTGGGAAGGGACCGCGGTTAATCCTTGATGGAACGTTTTTTTTAACCCATTGAAGGCTCCTTTCCGTCCGGAACCACTACCTTCAAGGTGAAGTGCCAAGCCTGCGGGATAGTTATTTTGAAGATAAAATAAAAATTTCCACTTCACACTTCAAGCTTCATCTCAGTTGGCGTCTCAAAGAAATTTGAAAACTGTATTGCATTATCAGTATTTGTATTTCTGCCCTCCCTAATATGCATTCCTGTATTTGTATTTCCAAAAACTTTTTGCCTCTTTTTAAAATGTATTTCCGATACGTATCGCGATACATTTTTACAAATATATTTGAGTATCAGTATTTTAGCTACTATTTTCATGTATCCCAGTATTTGTATTTCCAAATACATTTTTGAGTATTTCTGCCCAACCCTGCAACACAATGTAGCTGTCAAGTCCCAATTTTTACGTTTAGGAATTAGAGGAATGGAATGGAACGATTCAGCTATTCCAGGAGTGGGAGTGGGCCCAATGTCCCCATTCCTAGGGGTTGAAAGGAATGGAATTATCGAAATCCCTAATTCCCGGAATGGAATTGGAATAGAATGGGGGTGCCCATTCCGCAACACTGCTGCACACCTAGTGACTGCCGAACAAAAAGTGATTTTATTATTCCCCCGCCGCTCCCAGGAAGAAAACAATAATGCCGCCGTGTGGAACGGTGGCGCCATCTGTTAGATGGGCACAACACTACATCCCCCTTTCGAGCTCGAGGGGTCTTCTGCAGCCTAGCCTCGAGCTTATAAATTGAGTCTCTTTGGTGGCTTCACCTGCCGCCCATAACGGGTAACCCGAACACCTTGAGAAGCACTTGTCCCAGAGGTGCTAGGCACGTCCGACGAATATGAGTTGGAGCGTTGGCTTGCGGCTCAGCTACGGGGCTTGACTGACCAGGTGTGGCTGGCAGGCATGGAACTGGGTCGCTCGGCCGGCTGGGGTGAATGGCACCAGATGCTTGCGGTTGCGTTACTCCACCCAAATAGGTGTCTCGATGACGTAGGAACGGGGTCGCTGTGCCTGGCTGAGTACTCTTGTCGCACATGAAATTTCATGGACCCAAACGTCCTCGCATGCTTCCAAAGGCCGCAGCGACCGTGCCGGGTGTCGAAGGCTTAAAGTCCTTTATTTGACGACTTTGTACCACCTTGTCTCGGCTTCTGACAACCTTCGGCGATCGCCACTTGCGTGTGAGTGATCTGTTGACCCCTGGAAGCCGCGTCTGTAGGCGGCGTCCCATCCGCAGTTCCGAGGGGCTGTCGCCAGTCACGCCGGGGGTGTCACGATAGACCAGCAAAGCCATGTGCGGGTCGTCCGACTTGACAAAAAGCTCCTTGAGCGTCCGGACCATGCGCTCTGCTTCCCCGTTTGCTTGGAAGTACCTCGGGCTGCTTGTCTGATCTGCGAACCCATAGGTGGCTGCAAAGGAAGCAAACTCTGTTGAAGAAAACTGTAGACCGTTGTCTGATACCAGAAAGTCCGGGATTCAAAAACGAGCGAAGGAGCTCTTCATGGCAGCGATGACAGAACTTGATGTTGTAGACGTAAGGCTCACCACTTCCGGGAAGCGAGAGTTGTAGTCCACTATGATGACATAGTTACGTCCCTTCAGTTCAAACAGGTCCAGACCGACTCGCTGCCACGGACGGTCTGGAGTGGGAGTTCCGAGATGTGGCTCACTGGGCTGAACCCTTGTCTGCGCGCACTTCTCCCAAGTGCCAACCAGCTGTTCCAACTCGCTGTTTATGGCGGGCCACGAGACCGAGTCACGAGCCCTGGATTCACATCGTCCGATGCCTTGGTGACCTTCGTGGAGGGGTTGGAGCATCTCGTTTTGAAGAGACCTGGGAACCAAGATACAACAGTCCTTCAGCAGCAGCCCTTGGAATGCTGTGATGCTGCTTCGTTCTCTCCAGTAGGCTAGAAGATGAACAGGAACATTGGGCACCTTCTTTGGCCAGCTACCCTCGCAGAACCTGAGCAAGCCAGCAAAGACTCCATCTTCGGCTTTGTGCAGCGAAGACGCTTGAGACGAGAGGATGGGAGACATTAGAAGCCCTTGAGCAGCGCCCCAACAAACAGCTCGACCGTGTCGACTCTCGGTGAACTTCAGAGGAGTGCGGGAAGAGTGTCTGCTGTTGAGAGAAGCTTCCCGGGCACGTACTGAACCCTCTACTGGTAGAGCATCAGATGCATCCTCAGCCGCTGGACACGCGGAGGAATTGTGTCCAGTTCTGCAGAACCCAGCAGCGTGACGAGGGGTTTGTGATCGGTCTCGACTTCGAACCTGATGCCTCGTACAAACTGGTCAAAGTGCTCGATGGCCCACGTGGCAGCCAGTGCTTTCTTATCAGTCTGACTGTACCGAGTCTCCGTCGGCGTAAGAGATCATGAAGCATAGGCGACTGCGCGACGCTCTCCTGATAGCTGGTCCTGCAGCATGACGGCTCCCAGTCCATAGAAACTCGCGTCAGCAGACACCGTGATAGTGTAGGGGGGGCCGTACTTGGCGATACAAACCTCGGAGCTCAGCATGCTCTGCAGTCGTTCGAAAGCCATCTGCTGACTGGGCCCCCAGCACCAGGCACTGATCTTTTGAAGGAGAGCTCAGATCAGTGCAGTCACGTCAGACAGGTGGGGAAGAAAGCGGCCTACATGGTCAGCCATTCCCAGCAGTCTCCTGACACTGCTGACGTCCACCGGAGCCTCTAAGTTCGCCTGAGCCTTGAGCTTGTTGGAATCGGGGCTATGCCGTTGGCGCTGACCGTGGCTCCCAAAAACTTGACCTCGGCGCTGAGAAGACACACTTGGCTCGGTTCAGCTTGGCGCCGGCTCTGCTGAGACGATTAAACACCTCCTTCAGACGGTGTTCATGCCCTCTGGCATGCATTCAAAGACGATGTTATAGGCGGGGTTTAAGCCGCACGTCCGGAGGCTTCCTGGCTCGTGACGACGACCATTCCCCGAAGTGAAGAACCCAGGGGTCCAGTGGAGGTGGGAGAATTGGTAACGTAACGAACGGTTTAATTACATGGTTGCGATACAGTTGTCAAATCCGAGAGAACACCCGGAGCAGCCTCACGCTCCGCCTTATATAGGGTCTGTTTCTTCCTCACTCTCCGCCAGGGCAGCAGGTGCGACGTAGCAAACCGCCGCCAAGTGCGTTGCAGCAAAGACCGCCGCGTCGTAGCCAGAAGTGCGTCGTAGCCATGGTTCTCCGCAGTTAGGCCATGCCTCTCTCCCCTTCCGGAGCGCACGAACCCACACGCACACACACACACGTCCCGTTGACGTCACGGACGCGTTGAGACTCGTTTTGGGCAGGCTCCGACAGGTGGGCGACAGTCCCGGACAGATCGTGACTCGTTTCCGCAGCGTTGAAACTCGGAAGAAGGTCGCCGAAGGTTCCATTCTTAACAGCCCCTCCGGGGCCAGGGAAACCTCGAATGGCCGGTGGTACAATCGCTGGCCTGAAGAGGTGGGCTTGGAGTAGGCCTTGAGAAGACGCTGCAAGCACTAAACAAACTCCCAAACCTCTTACAACGGAGGCATCAGCGGAAACGTCCCCCACAACACCACGCCACACCGCAGTCAAACGCTCGGAATTCGCCAGAGACCCGCCAGACTGGACTACGGATTACCAAAATTTGGTACATATCCGGGTATCGAGACCCCCTGTCGCCAAAAAAAACTCAGGTTTTCCAACGAGGTCACAATGAACAAAATACAAAAGACAAAAACTCTTCGCAATTTGTGAGGTCCTTTTTGGGTTTTAACGAAGTGCCCCCACTTAGATCCTCATTCCCGTGGATGACGAAGACCTCTGAGATCATCCCTACTATTTTTCGTGATGTCAGAAAAATCTGCTCAACCCATTGGCATTGCCGTTAAATTTGCCTTTCCTTTTTCTTACGCTGAAGTCATAGTGATCGATTTTCACGTGATGTCTATACGTGAAAATGCGGTCCTTATAGCGCCGATAAAACAATCCGCATTTTTCATGCCCCGTCACATTGGTCCTAGCAATCTCCTGAGCTGTACCGCGAAACCCTGACACACTAGGGTCGCTCTTCTGCTCGACTGTCAAAGACACTCTGTCTACTCGTAGCAGAGGACCAAAGTTACGTGACGCCGGAGCTACGAGAGATCTTTCACTGATCCCGTCTTCCTCCGCCTTTTTCGCCGGCGCGTTGGGACGGCGTACGCTTTCTAGTGCTACGAGGTCAGGCTGTTCTACAACCTGGTCCCTCTCATCCCGGTTTTCTGCCTCCAACTCTAGGAGTGCTTGCTCCCCGTCACCTGCCTCTGGCTCTGGATCACTCGTCAACAAAGGGGCGACCTGACGCGATTTGGACCTCGTACACGACTGAACTAGCCCTTCTCCCAGTTGTTGACCCCTTTCGCGCAGCAGGAAATCTGACCGGTTAGAAAACAAATAAGGATACTCCAACGGGACTGTTTGCGAGACAGCCGCCTCTGTCACTAGCTCTCCGAACGGGCCAGTTATCCTTGCTGTCGCCATAGGCAGAACAACGTCCATTGTCGCTGCACTGTCCCGTAGCACCCTGCACGGCTTTCTGTTTACCTGGAGCTCGTGAAGATAGGGACGAAGAAGCTTCAGGTCCCCGTCACTACAGTTCACGTACGAGAACGCAACCCGCGGTTTCTTACATCTGGCAGCTGTGTGTCCCGGCTCCTGACAGTTGTAGCACAGGAACGGCTTCCTTGCCTCAAACTGCCCTTTTGGGGGTTTCCGCGCCTCGTCTCCGTTCGAGTGTTCTGCGCTTTTTTCTGGGACTTTTTGTCCTGCTTCGGGCTTCTCGGGCCCGTTTTCTCGCGAGCCGTTTCCCTGACGGAAGGTCTTGCGCTGATCGCTCCGGCCGGGTTCGCTTTCCTCTCCGCTCAGCTTTCTACGCGTTGCGTACTCTTCGGCTAGCTCAGCGGCCCTTTCGACAGAGTCGACTCCCACCCTATCCTGCACCCAGAGCTTGACTGACTGCGGAATGCTACGAAAGAACTGTTCGAGGCACACACACTCGACTACCTTGTCTCGGCTATCGTACACTTCCTCGCTCTTCAACCATTCTATCAGGTTGGTTTTAAGCCCGTACGCGAATTCCGAGTAGCCCTCGCTGCTCTTTGTGGATGCGTTTCTAAACCTTTGACGGAACGCCTCGGCAGAAAGGCGGTACCGCTTCAAAAGGCTGGACTTCACCTTGTCGTAGTCGTCCGCGTCTCCAGCACTAAGGCGCGCGACAACCTCTGCAGCCTCACAGGGCAACCAAGTCAAAAGCCGTTGAGGCCACGTTTCTGGGGCGAAGCTCAACTTCTCACATGTCCTCTGAAAGTTAACTAAGAATAGGCCCACGTCTTCCCCAACTTTAAACGGCTGCATGAGCTTCTTCATTTGATACGACACGGTCTCACTTGCTCGTAACGGAGCCCCAACTCTACTGTTCTGCGAGTTTAATCGCTGTTGATCAATTTCGAGCTCTAGCCTTTTCAGCGCTCCTTCCTCTGTCGCAGCCTGCGCTCGTTCCTCTCTCGCTGCAGCCTGCGCTCGTTCCTCTCTCGCCGCAGCCTGCTCCTGCTCTCGTTCATCTCTCGCTGCAGCCTGCGCTCGTACCTCTCTCGCTGCAGCCTGCGCTTGTTCCTCTCTCGCTGCAGCCTGCGCTTGTTCCTCTCTCGCTGCAGCCTGCTCCTGCTCTCGTTCTCGTTCCTCTCTCGCTGCAGCCTGCTCTCGTTCTCGTTCCTCTCTCGCTGCAGCTTCGCTCTTAGCGTTCTGAAGCAGTTCCCACGCAATTTTAATTTCCTCTGCTTCCACGCTCTCTGAAATCGCTTTACTGATCTCAGATTTCTTCATCTTTTGCTCGACCTCCACACCCAATTCTTCACATAAACAGAGTAAATCTGTTCTCAGTAACCTCATTAGATCCATGATCGCTGCTCTTTAGCTTTGGGTTTGTTCAAAAACTTGTCGCGAGGGTGTACCAAAACCTAGCGCACGAGTCAAAACATAAGGATTCCCAGCAGTTCAAAATTAGTTACCCATAATCTGAAGCCTGGCGAATCTCAAAGCAAAGTCCAAACGCTCACCCACAGATGTAGCACGATGTCGCATGGTCCGATCCCAACCGCTGCCAACCAGTTGTTAGAGGCGGGGTTTAAGCCGCACGTCCGGAGGCTTCCTGGCTCGTGACGACGACCATTCCCCGAAGTGAAGAACCCAGGGGTCCAGTGGAGGTGGGAGAATTGGTAACGTAACGAACGGTTTAATTACATGGTTGCGATACAGTCGCTAAATCCGAGAGAACACCCGGAGCAGCCTCACGCTCCGCCTTATATAGGGTCCGTTTCTTCCTCACTCTCCACCAGGGCAGCAGGTGCGACGTAGCAAACCGCCGCCAAGTGCGTTGCAGCAAAGACCGCCGCGTCGTAGCCAGAAGTGCGTCGTAGCCATGGTTCTCCGCAGTTAGGCCATGCCTCTCTCCCCTTCCGGAGCGCACGAACCCACACGCACACACACACACGTCCCGTTGACGTCACGGACGCGTTGAGACTCGTTTTGGGCAGGCTCCGACAGGTGGGCGACAGTCCCGGACAGATCGTGACTCGTTTCCGCAGCGTTGAAACTCGGAAGAAGGTCGCCGAAGGTTTCATTCTTAACAACGAGTATATCGTCGATCATGTGAACGACTCCATGCAGGCCTTCGAAAATCATTCCCCTGTGGCCCTGGAAATACTCTGAAGCGGAGCAAATCCCAAATAGGAAACGACAGAAGCAGTACTGTACAAAGGGTGTTATGAAGGTTGTGAGGAGCTGGCTTTCTGCAGAGAGCTTGACCTGGTGAAAGCTGGCCGTGGCATCAAGCCTGGAGAAGATGCGGGCAGGCCCCAGGCGTCCCAGCATGTGCTCCACCAATGGCAACACGTGACGCTGTCGCTGAACTACCTGGTGCAGGCGTGTGAGGTCCACACAGATGCGGTAGCACCCTGCGCACTTCGGGACAATGACAATGCCTGAGCACCAGTCCGTTTGATCATCTACTTTTCGGATGACGCCTTCGGCTTGAAGCTTGTTGACTTCCCTGCGGACGACGTCATGAAGAGGTATTGGTACGCGCCGAGGGATGCTGAGTGAAAACGGCTGTGCACCTGGCTTTAGCCGAATCACGTACTCGTCCTTGAGTTCCCCCAAGCGCTCGAAGATGTCACCCTGAAGAGGTGTCCGTTGGTCGGGACTGCAGAGAGCATCGACGAACTTTACGGCGCCAAGCTTCTGGATGGCAGGGGACCCAAGGAGTGCCGGGTCTTGAGAGGTTAAGACATACACCCGTTCCATGACGGACTTTCCTTTCCCGGTCAGCGTGGCTTGGAACGTTCCGAGGACCCTCTAGGGATGATTCCTTGTCCCCGTCCTCTGTCCTTCCGGCTTCTCGAGACGCCGAGGTGCTCCGGGAACTGTGCTTGGTACAACCGTGACCATAGCTCCGGAATCGACTTTGAAGTTATCGTCCTACCCGTTGACAGTTACCTTGGCGAATTTGGTGCGATCCGTTGTCGACAGAACATGTAGGTGAATAGAGTTCAGGTCTCTCTTCCGCTTCTCGCAGACGTCCTCAAATTGCCCCTAGGCGACGCCAGGAGTGACACTTCGCTTGCCGAGCGGGACACTCGCTGCGGGGGTGCGTCTGACGACCAAAAAACCTGCAGTTCTTGGCGACTTTCTTGGGAGTCGAAGACGCGTCTCGCTTGTGAGGCGTCTTGCTGGACGACTTCTGCCCCTTTTTGAGACGAGTTGCGTCCAGAGCTTGAGCTGCTCGGGAGGAACAGTACCAGTCCCCTCGCGGAATACTGTCGCTCTTGCCTTCACGGCGTCCTCGTGGATGCGAGCTTGAAGACGTGCTTGGGCCATAGTGAGGTTCGGGCACCGACACAACTTGTCTAAGAGATGCGTGTCGAGGAGTCCCAAGACAAAACGATCCCGAACGAGGCGGTCCTCGACCTCCGCGGAAGAGTAGTGGCACTTGCGGACAAGCTCCCGAAGCGCCGTGTAAAAGCTGTTCACGGTCTCCCCGGGTTCCTGGACATGGCGGTGGAACCGAACGCCTTCGTACACCTCGTTTAGCGGGTGCACGAAGTGCGCCGTGAACTTCTTGACCGCAGCGAAGGTCGCCCACTCTTCTACGGTTAGGCCTAACGTCTCAAAAATGCGATGCGCTTCTTCGGAACCCATTGTGTAGAGCAGCGTGCGCACCTGAACTCCCCAAGACGCTTGGTGCAGACCCGAGGCAAAACTGTTATCCTCGAACTGAAGAATTCAGTATGGCCACTTGTCCGGGTTAGCGAAGTCGAATTTCTGCGGCGGAGACAGGCCCACGCTTGGCAAGGTGACAGCTACGGTGGGGACGCCGGGCTCTCCTGCCCTTCAGCTTCCGCCATGGCGGAACGCAGAAGCAGACGCGGTCACCTCGTTGGCGAGGAGGTGACCGGTGCAACCTTTGTAGGATCGACGTTAGCTTCAAGCCCGGAGACCGTGTGTGGGTCTGGACCCCAACACGACGACGCGGTCTAAGCAAGAAACTCCTGAAACGCCACTTTGGACCCTACAAGTTGCTTCGTCGAATCGGGGATGTGAACTACGAGGGGATGCCCGGCGGAACGCGGACTTCATCACGCCGCACGCCACGACCGGAAGTCATCCACGTCGTGCGCCTCAAGCCTTACTAGGATCGATATGACCGTGAATCGCGTTTTGAACTACGCTGGTAAAGGATCGTATTTAAAAAGTTTCGGTAGTTTGCAAATATTTTTGTTTGTTTCGCTGAATTCTTTCCCAGCATGTCGCATCGAGGCGATGCGCTTTTAAAAGGGGAGAGTAATGCCACACGCGTCTCAGAGCGAGCGCGTACGTGGCAGATTCAATAAAGAAAGAAGAAAAAAAGCGCGTACGTGGCCGAATAGTTTCCGTGCTCGGCTGCAGCGCGGAAGATCTAGGTTCGATTCCAGGCAGCGAAATGTTCTTTTATTTATTCAATCTAGTTGGCATTCTCGCAAATTTGAGGACTTTCTTGTCTGATCGAGTTCCGAATGTTATACGCGCCGAATGTTCTAGGCCGAATTTTTTAGAGACCCACGCGGCTACAAAAGGAGCTCCGCGTGGCAAGCCGCAGTCAGTCTCTCCCCAGCATCCGATCCTGCTGTTACGCCACCATCAACGCCCCCGAGGCTCTATTGTTATCGTATGTTTTCTTTTTAATTTTGGCACAAGTACGCCTCATTAAACGCTTAGATTCTTTCAATTTTCGTCTCCTCAGCAATTGTCATTTGTGAGAATATCGGCGCGGGAAATTTCCGGCCCTCCGCCAAAACATCCCTTAGCGAAAACTAAGACGTTTGAAATATACCACATTCTTTTTTTACTTAGTTCTAAAATATATTTCTTAAAATAGCTTTAAAATGCCTTTATTTAAACTACATTTGAAGTCCTCTTCATGCGTTCTGAAATATGTAAATACTAAATTAGTAGGCACAAAATACCTTTCAATTAGATTTCTTAAAATATTAGTTTATTTCATGCAAAATATACTACAACCCTAAAAAAAAGGCAGCAATCAAAAATATGTGCAGAATGCTCTTAAAATACCTAGAAATCGTAAATACTGTTCTGTTATACCCTAAGTACGTTTTGACTGCAATAATTTGGTAGTTTGACTTAAACTACCAAAGTATGAAAAGCTTGCCTATCAGAAATTCACTTCAAGCAGATGTGGAGTACATTGAACTGCCTAAATACAACATTTGATTAGTTTGTCAATTGAGTTGTGCAGCATCGCACTGATGAATCAGAGAAGTTTATGTTATTGTTTTGTTTTCTTTCTATCAAGAACACACCTGATGAGTTTCTTGCACACCAATCACAAACGGGGTTCGGGAACTACAACCACAACACTTGCTGATGCTGGAAAGCTTCAGCAAGAGCAGTGTGCAGATATGTTTGGCGTGGAATTGTGTTAGCGCAGTGTTAGTTCACTGAATGTGTATACTCGCCATTGTATGTGATGTGAGTAGTGACTTTAATATAGTGACGTGAGTAGTGACTTTAATATAGTGAAAGAAAAGCAAAATTACTATTTTAAAGTGAAGAAACTAGCTTGACTCGCTTCATCCTGAGGGGTGCTATGCAGAGAAGCAATGACATTTCTTCTAGACGCCGTTTTTGTTGATATTGTTTTAGCGACTGCGCCAAATTATTATTAGTTGTACCAATGCTTTTTAGTAAGAGATATCGTCCACGAACTTCAAAACACTGTTTCCCATTTCACAGACTCCCTAGGAGAAGATAGAATACTTAGAACATTAATAAGTGCAGAGCTGGTCACCGGCCAAATGATTACCTTGAATATGTAGGCTATATAAGGCTCTAGAGCAGTCAACGGGACTGTGATTCAGGTGTCCAGTGCGTCATGGTGCTTGTGTTTGTGTTCGTTTCTGATGTGTAGTTGTGGGATGTATTTAGTAGATAGAGTCTTCAAATACTACACAAAAATGCATTCACTAACAAAATCCCCCCCCCCCAAAAAAAAAATTGTGTAGGCGCTTTTTAGGACACAAATGACATCTTGAGGGGGAAGGAATTATATTTTTGGCATATCTAAAATATTTTCTGATCGATATTGATGATATATTTTGAATACATTACGTGCGTATTTCGAATTCGGACAAAATAATACAGAATGAATACAAAATGAATATTCATATTCAATATATTTCAAATTCGTTTCAAGTACGGCCTCTTTTTGCTAAGGGATTCCACGGGTTTCAGATAACAAGATAACATGCATGGTCATGCATGGTAGCAAGATAACATGAATGGTCACTAAGCAGTCCGCGCTGGGCAATCTGGCAGTGCTCTGGGATAGGTGCCCGTGTGACGTAGAATTAGCACAAACACAATTTCTCGGGTGATACGCAGATAAAACTTCCTTGGAATTTTATGATGCAATTCGCAGGTGAGAGCATGGGGAAAGCTAGTGCGTAAGTGCCCCGTCAATGCACGTGACAGATAAAGAGTTTTATTTTTTAAACAAATAGCCAGAAAGATGGTGCTAATAGTGTGTGTTTGTTTAAAAAAAAACTTAGTTTAAGAGTGCGCTCCATCTTGTCTGCTTCCTTGTCCGTTTATTGGGTGCCTTTCGTGTAACATGTGTGAATATAGAATTTTCGTCCGGTATGCTACTCGCGTTATAATTCAAAGGCCTATGCGGACTCTATGGAGCACGCACACCCCTTTACCGTTCACTCAATCCATCTGCTCATAATTAAGACCTTAGCCGCTCCGACGTCACACCTGAGCCGTCGCAGTGTCTCTGGTTAAGGGGTGCGTAAGTGTTTACAATTTTTTAGAGCGCAGCTCCGCCCGTTTTCGTGTTTCGCGGCGTCGGCGTCGGCGTAACCGCGCTAAATTTAGCGGGAAAGTTGACGTCACGCGATCTCAACACCAATTCAATTCCCCGCCAAATTTAGCGGAGAAATTCAGTTTCTTCGGTAGATTTAGCAAACAAATTCAGTTTTTCCGCTAGATTTAGCGGGAAAATTGACGTCACGTCACGTCGACTTTGAATAGGTGTTGCGGCCACGTGACGTCAATTTTGCTACTAAATCTAGGGGAGAAACTGAATTTGTTTATAGGTCACGTGACACCAATTGATGTGACGTCAATTTGAGGAGGAGAGAAGAGGAGGAGGAGAGAAGAGGAGGGGATGGAGGAGGAGCAAGAGGGAGAGAGGAGGTCGGGAGGAGGAAAGGGTGCGGAGGAGAAAGAGTTGCTTACCCTCCCCTTTTTACCCTCCCCTCCTCCTCCTCAAGAGCTGCGTTATAATTTTGCATTACAGAGATTTGTAAACGTCTTTAATTTGTTTCTTGCCATCGTCTCATTTCGACCACGATAGGGGAAATAACACCGAGGAACTAAAAGTCTGATTGGGACCTCTAGAAGTTAAACGGAAAGCTTCTCGAGAATGACATCTGTATTGTAAAGTTAGATAACCTTTTTAAAACGTGTTTGGAAAGCGCGAGAGACGATATTTTTTAGATGTGGAAGATCAGCACGCAGAAATTAACGATGCTAGCGATGGAAAGGTATTTCCTTCTAGCGGTCGAGGCACAAATTGAAGAACGCAGCTTAAACAACGATTTATAAGCGCTGTCCAGGACTGGAATTTACGATGCCTCGCGTAGCTTTTAAACGATTTAGAAAATGTCAAGGAACGATTGGAAAAGTTGCATCTTGAGCGTTACCAGAGAGCAACTGTTCGTGCTCGCACTTTGAAATATACGATGGGAGAGCAGCGAAAAAAACGAACTTCAGCCGATGAGAAAATGTTCGCGTTGCGTAAAGAGAAAAGCGAGATCTAGCACAAAGGGGTGTGAAGCACCAGCCAAAGTAACATTAAGCCAGCGTTTACACGCGCCTCGCGTTTTTGTTAAACTAGTGTATCTCCGCTAGCCACCGCAGCTCCGCTTTTTCCTCCGCTAGCACCGCGCATGGGTAGCAGTAGGGTCGCTCTAAGTGGCGGAAGCCAAGCCCTCATGTTGCCGTTACCGCCATTGAACATGGAGGAGGAATCGTTGTCCATTCTTCAAGCGCCACCAGGTGGCGCTGCACGTAAATCAATAAAATGAAAAAACGGGTGAAATGTACTCCCTTTCGTTGGCAACAGAGAGTGCTAACCAGTTTGTTCTGCTCTTGCAGCTTCTGCTTCTTCAGTCTGCATTGCACTCGTGCCCCGCATAAGGAGACGGTTTTCAACGCGTCATCGCAGCCACAATACCGCTGGTATCGGCTTAAGGATTTCCTGCCCGACAAGTACTGCGGCCTTCCACGTGCCCACGTGACAGAGGGGGGCGTCTACGCGCCTGCAAGCAGTGAGCTTGCAAGTTTTGCTTCGGACGCTTGGTCTTCCAGACCGGAACTCAAGGGGCGTCACTTCCGCAGCAGGATCATATATCAGCGCATCACTCTCAGTCGGCGGGTTGCAGTCCAGCAGAGCGTACGAAGAGTGCTAACCAGTTTGTTCTGCTCTTGCAGGTAAAGTGCTGTTTTGGTTTAAGCGCTTCTGTGATTTTATACTCTGCTGGACTGCCCCACTTTTTCAACATGCCTAACGACGCGGAGAATCGAGAGTGTATTGTGTGTCTAAAATCTCTAGGTTTGGATGGTCAGGGACTGAAATGCTCCGACTGTAACCAATGGTATCACATTGGGAAATGTGCGGGGATTTATAAGACTGCTCTGAAGGGGCTTTCTCAGGAGCAAATGCTTGCTTGGCAATGCTCAACATGCAAATTGCACTACACTCGGCAATCTTCAACTGATCAAGAGCCTACTCAAAAACAGAGCAATCTGAATGAACCTGACATTGCAAAACTGATTTCGGACATGAGCTCAAAGCTGACGGAAGTACTTGGTCGTCTTGATTTGATGGAGAAGTCGATCGCGGTGCAATCAGCCAAGCACGATGCTGTGATTGCAAAACTTACGCAGCTGGAAAAAACGATAGAAGGAATTGAAGAATCAATGGAAATGTTGGGGTCACAGTACGATGAAATTCTTAAAAAAGTAAAAACTCAAGAGGACACCACTTTGGAACTAAACAAAAAAGTGAGTAAGATGGAATCCGCAATGTCGAAGCAAGAAATGGAAATCCGTGAACTTAAAACAACTGTTGATAACATGGAACAGTACTCAAGACGAAAAAATGTTGAAATACACGGCATCCAAAAGAAGGAAAATGAGAATCTACTTGAAATGATCCAGTGTCTCGCCAATAAACTGCAACTGCCTGTACCTGCGACGGAGGATGTTGAGGCTGTACATAGGTTAAGTGCTCGAGAAGGAAAAATTCCACCTATTATTGTACGTTTCAACGAGCGTTCTGCCAGGGACCAGTGGCTGACGAAGCGAGTGGCACTCCGGCAAGAAAAAATATTCATTAATGAGAACTTGACGAAGTCCGTCAGGGAACTGCTTTGGAGTGTGAGGCAGTGTGCTAAAGAGAAAAATTACAAGTTTGTATGGGTCAAAAACGGGAAAATTTTCGTTCGTCAGAGCGAACATAGGGCAGTCATTCGTATTAACCTTCAGGAAGATTTATTGAAAATCGCTTGAAATGTCAGTGTCGTTTGAAACGTTTTCAGAGTGGGAATCCCACTGGAAGGAAGCCATCGTGGCATCTCCTAGCACCGAGGTAACCCTGAATATGTTACACATCAATATCAGAAGTATACAAAAACACTGGAATCATTTATTAGTTTCCCTGGCCGATCATGTTGACAGTTTGGATATTTTAATTTTAACAGAAATTAATACTACCATATCAAACGTCTCCTTGTACTCTCTAGATGGGTTTCAATCGTTTTCACTGTGCAGAGAAAATAGAAGAGGGGGCGGAATACTTATGTTTGTTAAAAGCTCTTGGTTCTGTGAACCAGTAACCACATCTTTCACTCAAGCTGAAGTGCTGGTCACTGCTATCTCAAGACAGGACATTTCATTCGTCATTGGTGCTTTTTACAGGCCGCCAAGTTCGAATATTACCTTATTTTTTGACGAGTTAGCAGGATTACTAAACACGTTTGGCAATGATAGCCAGCTAGTGTTCGCGGGCGATTTTAACATCGATGTAATGAAAGTTGCGAACAATGGAGTTGCAAATTATCTGAACATGTTATCAGGTTTTGGATTAGAAAACTTGACCGCAAATTTCACAAGAGAAGAGTTTCTTGGTAATCGGTTTACACGTACGGCGATTGATCATGTAGTTGTGAGACTAAATGAAGCAAAATTTGCCTCTGGAGTAATTAAGCAAAAATTGCAGACCACTATTTTGTATCCTTTATAGCATTTTGTGGCGCACCGCAAGAGGACATGGTTGATCAATACAGCGTGATTCTAGACAGAAGAAAAATAGATAATTTTATTAAGCAATTTGACTGGAGTAGTTTACTCACCATGGATCATATCACTGCATATCAAACAATGGTGGCTCAATTTGAATATATATATAACAACAGTAAGAAAAAAATAAAGATAAAACAAAGAAAAAGCAGAAATGCGTGAATTACTGTAGAAATAATGGAATTGTGCCATGAAAAGAATATACTATGGAATCGAGTGAAAGCTAACCCAGCAAACAGCGCACTGAAAGCGGAGTTTAGAACCTTACGGAATAAAATAACGGCTGAAATAAGGCTAGCAAAGAAAAGGCACTATAGCAATCGTTTGCAGCAAAACCAAAAAAATCAGAAGAAAACGTGGCAAACTGTGCAGGAACTAACAGGCCACAAGAAAAAAGAAAGCATAGATGAAACAATTAAGAAAGCGTTTAGTGATACTGATTTGAATTCACTAAGTAACAAATTTAATACTACTTTTGTCCGTAGCGTGTCAGATCTTCACTCCCAAATGAGGGGTGTTCCGGACTTTGCATCCAGTCCCGTTAGTGGGTGCGGAAACTCGGCTTATTTAACACAGATGACAGAGGATGACTTAGTGAAGATTATCAAGAGTATGGCTCCAGGCAAATCACCAGGAGCTGATAGGATTCGCCTAAGAGATATATCGGCAAATTTTGAGCACCTAAAGCAGGTACTTCTGAAGATAATCAATTCGTGCCTTTCTACTGGTCAGATCCCCAACGGCCTGAAGATCGCGGTCGTGCGGCCCATCTATAAAAAAGGTAGCCGTAAAGTCATATCAAACTACAGACCAATTTCTATCCTGCCCGTGATTTCATTGATACTGGAAAAGTTCGTTTTCAATATAATGACTTCATTCTGTGAGAAATACTCCCTGTTATACCCATCCCAGTATGGGTTTAGACAAAATAGAGGAACAATTACGCTATTGGAAGATCTCTGACCATTTCCACAAGAACATAGATAACAACAACTTTGTGTTAGCTCTCTTCCTGGATCTAACAAAGGCATTTGATTCAATTAACCACAAAATACTGATAAAGAAATTACTACGCATTGGCTTTAGGGGCCCTTTTATTGAATTTTTAACTGACTACCTCTCGGCCCGTCACCAAATGGTAAGCATTTGTGACGTTAAAAGCGATTTATTGCCACTTAGTACGGGCGTCCCTCAAGGTTCCATTCTCGGTCCTCTTCTTTTTAATATTTATGTAAATGACCTTGGCAGTCAACCATTTTCTTCGACGGTATATCAGTACGCGGATGACACTGTTCTGGTTTTTGCAAGTAATGACGAAGCCACAGCGTTATCGTATTTTCAACGCGATATACATGGGTTGATGGCTTGGTTCAGAGCTAACCAAATTTTAGTTAACGCGGACAAAACGAAACTAATGCATTTTCGTAATCCTCACAAAGTATTAAATTTGTCTCCGCCTTTAATGCTACATGAGTCTGACTGCAGAGACTGTGAATGCACACCTTTAGAATATGTGTCATCTGTAAAGTATTTAGGTCTTTTTTTCGACGAATTTTTAAACTGGGGCGTTCACATAGACTACCTTGCGAAGCGTCTTCGCGTGGTTTCCGTATACTTGTTTCATCTGCGTATGGTATCTGACGTAAGTTTACGGATGAAGGTGTACCAAGCGTAAGGTGAATCGGTGCTCCGTTATGGTATAACGATATATGGAGCATGTTCAAATTACAAGAAAACAAAATTAGATAATATTCTACACAATGTGTCCAAAAATATTGCGTACAGAACAAGGTGGAGCGGTGTAGATACTGATTTAAGAATGAGGTCTCTTCTAATTCTTTCCATTGAACGACTGTACATCTATGTAGTTTGTCTAAAACATTATTATAATGACACATTCAAGGTACCATTAAAAAAGCAAAGAACACTAAGGAAAACAGAGCGGTTTGTCCAGCCTAGGATTTTTACGAATTACGGAAAAAGAGTAAGATCATTTTATGTCCCATACTTTTTTAATAAATTACCTGACGATCTATTATGTTTACAGTCATTCAGTGTTGTTAAAAGATGCCTAAAATATTGGTGTCTTACTCATTCTAACTAGTTCAGTGCGTGCGTCTCAGTGCAGACTTTGTTATGTTTTAATATGTGTGCGGTTGCATGTGCAGTTGCATTTTGATATTGTATAATTTTGACTTCTGTTGGCTGTCGGCACCCGCCCACAAGCACCCTCGTGCTTTTGCGGGCCCGTATGTATCTGTATGTTTTCGTTCAGAAATAAATAAATAAATAATAATATTAATATGATTTTAGTTTCAATTTTGTCTTTGTCTTCCTCTATCTTCTCATATAACATCAGTTGTATACGTAGCGCTCCTGTCTACTCCTTCCTGTGTTTCGCCATCGCGCTAATTTTGTGTACCACTACAGTCTACAAGCTTGATTCTTATAGTAGGCCTGCTAACGTCTCAATAGGTAGTTTTAGTAGATTGTTCCGTTACCTGCGGTACACACGATAACGATACGATCTATCCGGAGTATCGGGTATCGGTATTAGAGTCATATGAAAGATCTGCTTTAACTGTCTGATTTCCACGGAACTTAGTGCTTGATTTATGGGTTTTGTTTCGCATTAATACTGTAATTCAATGTAATGTTTTGTTTTCCGTTCTACAAAGTAGCACTTTTGTAAATGCGTCGAGGTCGAGAACAAGCTGTGTGTAATGATATTGGTTCAGTAAATTCGTGCAAACGATCTAAAACATTTTCGTTTCTCCGTGAATGCGTGCGAGGCGCGCCTTTTATCGGCAATTAATATACGAGCAAATGTTTTCGATATTACGGATACAAAGAGGGCGCATAAGCGACATCCGGCGAATACAGTGCAGACGCATATGCGACATCTGGCTGATACCTGGCTGACAGTCTGATCTGGGCAGCATTCGCACGATATCTCGCTGATAGTTGGCCGATGGCGAAATAGTGGTACACTAGTACCTGCCCGATGTCGGGACGTGGTGCAAAGCCGCACATTCTGCCGACACTGGAACGACACTGGCCAAATATCGCCGTGCTCCTTGGGCACGCTTATAATCACGCCAAGGCACTACTGAATATTCTGTTTTTCTATGTTCTCTGGAATAAACCGGCATTGAGGCCGGATTTTCTGTTTTCGCTCTAAGATGCTGTTTCAGGCACTGCGCACACATTGCAAGCGGCGACTCGCGCGTTGAACGCTAAAGAAATGTCCAGTCTTCGCACTCTTCAATATGAAGAACTTAAGTGCGCTAAATACGTCACCTCTCACGGCTCCGTCCCCTACTCTTCCGGGAACTTTGTCTCTGTCTGGACGCCAAAGCATCGAGTGGAACTCTCTCAAAAGTGATTGCCCGGCTATAGCGTCTTATGCGAATCACTGGGCAATCCAGTGTCGTTATATATATCATTGAGAAAATCCATCCACATCATGACAGGCGCAAAATAAAAGTCTACACAGTACATATCGTTGGGTTCAAGCTGAACGTGTCTCCTTCGTATTTCCGCTTTCGGTGAACGACAGGGCGTCCTTCTTTTTTAGAGGGGAGAAATGCTAGCGTAAGGAAGAAGAAAAGCAGCAGAGAGGGACTACAATCTTTTTCAGAAACAATTTAATTTGTCACCCTTGTAGTACATTTTTAATTCACCTAGTAATATTAATGTATTGCAGCTAGCTATAAATTTTCTAAAATGAGGCTAGAAATGGGCATTCAGGTCCCACTTCGTATTTAAGAGTGGGGTGCGGGCCAACGTTCATGTACATATTTCCAGCGAGTTACCGGCGAAATATCTGGTCTTCAAGTTCTGCGTGTACTTGGGCGCCGTGGTGGCTCTGTACGAAGAGGAGGGTTAAAGGGGGGACTTGGCGGCACAAGAGGTTCATGAGGGTAAGAGGAGGGACTTGGGGGTCGCGGCTGCGGCCCCGCAGGTGGCATCGAAGTTGTTCTTTTGTTGATGGGCGTCGTGGAAGGCCTAGCGACTTCCGTCGTTTTCTTCGGTTTCTCTGTAATATTTTGTTGGTGATGCTTTTGACGACTGTGGCATCCACACTTGTGTCTTAGACACGTCTGTATACGAAAAAATGTACTTCGCAAGTTTTCAATCGGGGAAAAAGACCACTACAGTTTATCACGCGAAATCGTTTTTTAACTTCTGTAAAACAAAAATATTTCGGGGTCGGCTTTCATACCTCAACCGTCACTAAATATTCTAACAAAACACATCATCACTTGGGCAGTAGTCTTCAAACAAGATTGTGTCACTCGGATGGAAACAAAAAAATGAACCATTCAATAATCTAACACCCCTTCTCCTGCGCTAGTGGAGCGGCTATGATTATCATGGTTGCAGTTGTTATCTACTCGTGGTTCTGCAAAAACGTAGTCGCAGCAATGGCAGGAAGAGTCACGTGATCCCGTAAGCAATTTAGGTTATGTCATAACGTAAGAAATATAGGTTGCATCAATTATATGATCACCACCATTACGTGATCACATAAACACTATTGGCAACATTATTTATAAGTTACGCGTTTACATATTCATAATAGGCCGTGTGGTTATGTGCTCACTGTACGTTTCCGTTTTCTTATATGTTGCACGTTCACGTAGCTGCGTTTATGTGATAAATTGGAATCACGTGTCTTTAGGTGTAGGGGGCTGACCAAGTGGTGTCCCATAGAACGGGAGTACAATGAGGACCCTGAGGAGGTACTCCAGTGGTGGTTCAGCCAGCTTTGCGTTTTGCTCCAATTTTTGGAGCAGAACATATCTCGTTATGGAACACGTTTGCATCAGAAAAAGTCGCTTTTCGGAGCAGCATTGGACAGCACACACGTAAGTTGGAAGTAATTCGGTGCAGTTCCCTATAAGTGATACCGGCACGCATTCATGCTATCAGCTACGTGATGCCCATTAAAAACCCAAATCTAGCAGTTATACTGTACTATAGTTAGTGACAGGTTAAGAGTAAAGTGGAAGCTTCCCCCTCTTCTTTCAGCTTTTGCAGAGCGAACGCTAAAGAGGCCCTCCTCTACCGCGGTCTTCCAAGTGATGCCCGGCCGCGAGCCGGGCATCACTGGGAAGACTGCAGCCATCTGCGGGTAAGGACGGAGCGCCTCTGCGGGCCGGGGTTTCGAGACCCCCTGCTTATATAGAAAGGTGAATTAAGCACTATACAAAGTCTTATCACGTGAAAAGAGCAAATAATCAATAAAAATATTCTGGGTTTTCCCCAATGAATAGACATTTTAACGAGTTGTACGATCAACGATTCCTATCATTTGACGTGAAAAAAGGAAACAGTTCGTAACCAAGCAGTCTTGACAGAACACGCTAACGAAATGGGAACCATGCGTGAGCACATTCATATGAAACAATGTCACGCTTTTGAGCATGAGCACGCAGAAAGAAAAAAAAAGACTTAATTGTGCTTGCTAACCTTCAGTAGTGCGCTTTGAAATGCAACAAAAACTAAAACTGCGGTGCGTTAGGAATGTGGGTAAAATTGGTGCAAACCCTGTGAAACAATGCTGCGGAGCCGGAAACCTGGATCAGATTGTGATGGCCAAACCCCACTGGATTCCCAGCTTTGCCAGACTGAAATGAAAACTCTTCCAAACACCAATTCGTTCGCAGATTTGTTCGCCTTCGCGCGGTTTGGTGCAATTGTTCCCTTTGGGCGCAGCAAGGGGCAGGCAGGCGGGAATTTATCGAAATGGCGCAAATGGCACTAGTTAAACCACCCCTGGGTACTTGCATCTTATATGAAATTTGGAGAAGAATGAATAAGTGAATTTTGGCAGAGCTGGCGTCATTTCGATTTGAATTTTCACTGCCCCTAACTCAAGGGGTGCAATCAATTGTGCTTAGCAGACTTGGCTAAATTGAAGATAGGATCACTACGAGCAGGGTGGCCATGGTCCGAATTGTTTATATTGAACCTTCCTGTACTTCGTTTCGCCATAAAAAGAAGCTGAAGAGGTTCTTGAAGAAATCGAGTTAGAGTTCGATTCTAGCGCATGATTTTCGTGTGAATCTGAATATCACAAGAACCTCACCAGAAGGTATAAAAAGATGCAGAAAAAAACTGAAAGAAAACCGCCGGATGTGACAACATACCCAGAGGTTTCGGCTGCCTTTCGTGTGAGGGAACGCGTGCTTGGGCCAGGCTTGCGAAAAATAGCGTGAATGTTGAGATTTCTGCACAATGCTTCATGATTCCCTCGTCGCCCCGAACACGAGGAGTAGGACTGAGCTATATTGAAAGTGCTGTTGTGGATACTTGGGAAATCAATCTGAAATATAATTTTGACATTCGTAATCGGGGTAGAGGCCAAAATAAAGATGATTTAAATGTTTTTTTTCTTAAATACCGAAACGCTTCAGTTTCAATTTAAGCTCAAACGATGTACAGTTTCTTGATTAATATCAAGCAAACTAGTGAGTACTCTACACTCCGTTTCACATTCTCTCCAAACGCCGTCAACGCTACGGTAAGACGGAGCGAATCAAGCATCACCAAAGCTGCATAATCATGACGTTCGTCGTCTTTGTGTGTTCGCATTTGATGGCTAACCCAATCACACACAGAAATACAGGCACAATCACGCAGCATTTACAGAGCGTGATTCGTGTAGCCTGGGATTGCAAACACGCAACGAAGACGAGCGCCATCGCAATACACATTTCCGGTGCTTGATAAGACTCCCTTTCCGGAGCTGCAAAGGGAGCAGCGGGGCTTGGACCTAAAGTTTTTTTATAAAATCTTATTACAAGTACCGACATTCTTTGAAGCGCGGAATGCGTGACGGTGCGGGTTTTAAAAACCGAGTGGGGGCGCGCAGCAGAAGATTGAACTGAATGACGCCATATTTCTCCAGCAAAATGTGCTTTGTTATTTGCACTGAGTTCGCTACTTGTAAAGAGGTATGAGGGGACTTCACTTGGGCCGCCGGCGGTGTATGGGGGAAGGGGGCGGTGCGTTAGTGTTTTTTTAAGGAGGCCCCTACCGAAAAAACCAGTTTGATTTTTTCCAGTCTAAATTTAAAAAAAAAAACAGTTTGATTGTTTCCACCCTAAATTCATAGTGGATTATGGAACAGGAAACCGAAACTGGATTTTATCTACTGGAAACCCAAACTGGATTTTATCTACTGGAAACCGAAACTGGATTTCGTCGGCTGGAAACTGAAACTGGATTCCGCCTACTGGAAACAAACTGGATTTCACCTGCTGGAAACCGAAACTGGGTTTCATCCACTGGAAATTGAAACTGGATTTTATCGGCTGTAAACAGAAACTGAGTTTTATCAGCTGGAAATTGAAAGTGGATGTACAGAACTGCACATAAAATAGAACGACCGATTTTATAGCATGAATTTAAATGCGTACTATTAGTACACGGCCTGCACCTAAGCTGGAAATAAATATGTTGACAATCAAAGCCCAATTTACTGTACATCACAAATAAAGTGACACTAGAAACCAATAGTCAAAAGCTGGGCAAATATTAGTTGAACAGATTTTCACTCCTAAAATAAGTACCATAAAATAAAAATGAAATGCAACAACAGCCTTTTATTGTTTCCTCTTCACTGCTGGCTCTTCGCGATCGCTCGTTTGGCGGCTCTTTGATCCGCCCGGTTGTGGTCGACCAAGAAGTTGGAGAGGATGCTGCGGACAGCACCAACCCGCGCTTCCCTCGTGACGCCCTTTCGGATGCGGCTGTCCACGAAGTGGCCCAAGGCCACTGCAAAATTAAGAACACAATTACGATGCACTTGTTATACATGCACAAATCTATTCCCTTTCACCTTAGTAGGAAACATTCCTAAATAAGGCATGGTTTACAAGCCAGGGGGGCTATAAGTAAAATATCCCTTCACTAATATTCTTAAAATAGGTAAATCTAAAATCATAGATGTCGGTTGCACTTACCCCCAATGGCATCGACCTTCTGAGGAGTCGATTCCCCCCCGCAGGGGGCACCTGTGAAAGCAGGTGTTTGGAGAGTGGCGTCTCCACGGACCCCGAGCCATGCGGGTTCGCCCGCCCACGTCTAGCTGTGCGTGGCTTTCCCGTGTCCAGGGAAAAGGGCATCCTGGTGGTTGAGCCGAGCCCGGGGAAGGTTTGGACCCTTCGGGGCCCCCCGGGTGAGGCAATACACCACTTCGGCCCCCGCTTCTCGTAGACGGGAGTCCTGGTAAGGCCCGGCCAGGATGATTCAGTCTAGTCGCCTTTTCTTCTACTATCCCCTCCCTTCTTTGTCCTTTCTCTGCTCTTCTCTTTTTCATTCTCACCTTCTTTGGCGGCAAGGGCTAACCTTGGGTGGAGACAGATCCCTTTCTCGAACCACACTTGGTTATAGTTACTTGGCAGCACTGGTAGTGTAGCATACCCAGCCAAGCCATACTTGTTATGGGGTGCTACCTATCCCCTTGTTGGGCTCGGTGGTGGGTGGTGCGCCACAGTTTCTGAACATCCTCCGCCTTTCATGGCTTCCGCAAACCCTAAACCCGGTTCGGGACGTTCCTCTAAAAGGCAGCGTTCAGAACCACAAACCATTGAAAAAGAAACCGTTGAATCATTCCCAAAGTTTTTTGTTATTCACTCACATGACGAGCAAAAACCTGTGGCCAAGATGTCACCCTTTATTGTCGCCAAAGTGCTAGAAAATCTTGTTGGATTTTCTTACAAAGCCAAGAAACTACACTCGGCAGACCTTCTTGTTGAAATAAACACTAAAAAACAAAGCGAAGCGCTTCTCAGACTTACCACCATTGTCGACGTGGAGGTGTCGGTGAGCCCTCACCGTACACTAAACACGGTCCGTGGTGTTCTCTCTGAAGAAGCTTTTCTTTACACCAGTGAAGACGAACTTCTTGAGGGACTAAAAAGTTCGAGTGTCGTTGATGTCAGACGCATAGTGTTCCGCAAGAATGGCGAGAGTGTCCCCTCGAAACATGTTATCCTCACTTTTGAAACACAGGCACTCCCGGAGACGGTCAAAGCCGGTTACCTCAACTGTCGCATCCGCCCATACATCCCCAACCCCCAGCGGTGTTTTCGTTGCCAGCGCTTTGGCCACGGATCACGCAGCTGTCGTGGGAAGGAGACATGTGCCAAGTGTGGAAATCAGGGTCACGTGTCTGATGGTTGCGAGGCAGAGGCACACTGTGCAAATTGCGGAGGACCACATCCTGCCTACTACCGAAGCTGCCCCCTCTGGAAGCAAGAGAAGGACATCCTCGCAGTTAAGGTAAAAGAAAACCTGAGCTATGCAGATGCAAAGAAGCGCTTTTCCTTCCTTTCTAAGGGAGGTTATGCCGAGGTAGTGCGCAGGGGCCCTGCACCACGCTCGGAGACAAAGGCCACCCAGGTCTCTCCTGAGATCTTGGTTGCCGACCTAAGGGCCCCATCCCCACAGCAGGGGCAGCATGCCGCTCCCCTGGGTAAGGACGGGCCGGCAATAGCCGTGCCCGCCTTCCCTTTTAAGACGGTAACGAAGGGTCAGCAGGCTCCCCCTCTTCGTGGAGAGGGCGCTCCAGCTGATTCCTCTGGTCAGGACAGGCCAGCACCGGCTGCACCTGTCAACACAGGCCGCACTCCTATGGAGGAGAAAAAGAGAGGACCTCAGCCTCAGTCACTGGAGAGGCAGCCAGGAACCAAGGAGCTGCGTGGATCGCATGCAGCTTCCTTGTCAGGAAACGAGGTGGAACAGATGGACGGGGTGGAACCCCTCCCCAGTACATCAACCACCCTTCCACCGGGTTCTGGTCGTGGCCGCGGATCGGGGCCTCGCGGCACGGACCCTCCCAGGCCGGCAGGCAAGTTTGCCAGCGGGGCTCAGGAGAACACTGGAACTGCTTTGTCTGCCCCCTCGTCAACCCCGGGGTCTGACCAGGAGGAGATGGAGTGGCAGACTACAAAGAAACAAAAATCTAAAAAACCCGTAACACCTCCAAAGTGAAGCTACTAAACACTCTTTCATGTGCTCAGGATTTTACTCCTAAAATGGCTTCAGTGTTCGTACAATGGAACTGTCGTGGCCTTCTAAGAAACCTGGATGATGTGGAGCATCTTCTGGAGGAATACAGGCCACGAGCACTGTGCTTGCAAGAGACTCATTTGAGTCCCAGTCGCACTAATTTTCTGAGACGTTACCAGGTTTTCCGGAAGGATCGTCCGAGTTCTGGCAATTCGTCTGGTGGAGTTGCTGTGGTCCTCCCGAGAGACGTTCCCTGCACAGAGGTTCCACTGTCCACACCACTTGAAGCAGTGGCAGTTCGGTTCATGCACCATAAAGCTCTGACAGTATGCTCTTTATATCTGCCACCTTCTTTCACCTTGAAATGTTCAGATTTTAACTCACTGTTAGACCAGCTTCCTGCGCCTTTCCTTTTGATGGGCGATTTTAACTGTCACAACCCTTTATGGGGGAGCACACGTCAGGATGTCAGAGGAAAAATTGTTGAGTCAGTTTTAACCACACGAAGTCTTTGTCTTTTTAATACGGGCCAGCCAACCTATTTTAGTCCATCATCTTTGTCATCAACTTCCATCGACCTTTCAATTGGTTCTGCCACTTTACTTCCAGATTTTTCCTGGAGTGTGGATTCCAATCCACGTGGAAGCGATCATTTCCCCACTCTTTTAACCTGTAGCATAGCCCCTCTTTTAATTCATACACGCCCGCCTCGTTGGAAGCTTGACAAGGCTGATTGGGGCCTTTTCAAGCAGGCATCGCTTTTAGCACATTCTCGTCTGGATAGTCTCACAATTGACGAACTCAATCATCTTTTAACCGAGCGCATCATCACAGCAGCCAAGTTGTCCATCCCGCAGACATCTCAATTTCTCCCTAGGAGGCCAAAGCCTTGGTGGGATTCGGAATGTGAAGAGACGCGCAAGAATCAAAATCAGGCTTGGGGTATTCTGAGACGATACCCCACTAGAGATAACCTCATATCCTTTCGGAAAATGAAGGCCCGTGCACGCTACGTTCGAAGGAAAGCCAAACGGGAAAGTTGGCAAGGCTATGCTTCTACTATAAATAGCAGTACCTCACCTAAGGAGGTCTGGGATCGAATACACAAGATCAATGGTACCTATCATGCATTTAAAATCCCCCTGCTTTTTAGGAATGGAACATGCCCAGACACACTCGAGGAACAGGCTGATATTTTTGGAGAACATTTTGAATTTATATCCAGTTCACATCATTATTCATCTACTTTCCTTCAACACAAACTGAAGGCTGAGAAAAATCCCTTGAAAACCTCAGGAGGCGAACAGGAGGGATATAATGCTACATTCAGCTTGCACAAGCTCCTCGCAGTTCTTCATAACACAAAGCCCTCAGCTCCTGGACCAGATGGTTTACATTATTCAGTGCTACAGCATCTTCATCCTTCTACGCTCGACGTCATTTTATATCTTTATAACCGCATATGGCAGGAGGGCTATTTCCCTTCATCTTGGAAGGTAGCACATGTCCTTCCACTTTTGAAGGCTGGCAAGGAAGCTTCTTGTGTTTCGAGTTATAGGCCCATTGCTCTTACCAGCTGTCTCTGTAAGACACTGGAGCGAATGATTAATCGTAGACTAATGTACTATCTGGAGCATGGTAACGTGCTCGACAAATTTCAGTGCGGCTATCGTTCATCAAGGTCTAAAGTCGACCACTTGGTCCGTCTCGAAACTGTTGTGCGTGAGGCCTTTGCACACGGGCAGCACTGCCTCTCAGTGTTCTTTGATCTCGAGAAAGCGTATGATACGGCTTGGCGCTTTGGTATTTTGAAGGACCTGTTTGACCTCGGACTACGTGGTCGCATGCTCCGTGCAATTCAGAGCTATTTAGACAGGCGCACCTTTCAAGTCCAGCTGGGAAACACACTCTCCCGTGAATTTCTGCAGGAAAATGGAGTGCCGCAGGGGGGAGTACTAAGTGTCACCTTGTTTATATTCAAAATGAACTCCATTGCTTCTGTAATCCCTCCGTCGGTTCAGTATTCACTTTACGTGGATGATTTACAAATTTCAGTTTCCTCCTGTAACCTCTCAGTCTGTGAACGCAGGGTTCAGCTAGGCATCAACAAGCTTACTGAGTGGGCTGACAGTAATGGGTTTAAGTTCTCTCCTGAAAAGACTGCATGTGTTTGCTTCACCCGCAAACGTGGAATCCTTCTTGAGCCATCCCTAACAATCTACAATAGTACTGTTAGTGTCCAACCTCAGCACAATTTTTTGGGTCTTACCTTTGATAGTAAACTGAATTTTAATGTTCATGTAAAAAGCCTGAAACTGAAAGCTCACAAGTCTCTCAATATCCTTAAAGTCCTCTCTCACCGGTCTTGGGGCTCGGATCGATTGTGCCTCCTGCGGATCTATCGCTCTTTGGTACGCTCCCGACTAGACTATGGCTGCTTTGTTTATGGGTCTGCCAGACAGTCTGTGCTCAAGATGTTGGATCCCATTCATCATCTTGGGCTTCGTTTGGCTACAGGTGCATTTCGTACATCCCCTGTGCTCAGTTTATATGCAGAGGCTAATGAGTGTTGCCTCGAAAGACGTAGATTCGCATTGGGCATGATGTACTCTCTCCGCATCCGATCTGTCCTCCAGCACCCCACTCGAGAAGTTGTTCAAGAAACACGCTCGGAACGACTCTTTCTAGCAAAACCTAGCGTGATCCCTCCATTCAGTATGCGATTGAAGACCTTGTCCGAGTCTGTCGGATTAGATGTGGCATCCCAGGTAGTCGAATTCCCTGGCATCGTAGCACCCTGGGAGCACCCTGACATACACTGCAACCTGTCTCTTGCACAGTATAACAAGAAAAACACTCCAAGTGCTGTGCTTCTTCAGGAATTTCATGAACTCGTTCAATTGTATAAAGATTATTCAAAGTTTTATACAGATGGAACAAAATCTGAGACCTTTGTTGGTTGCTCTGTCATTGGCTCTTCAGTGGAAGTTGTAAGGCGGATAAACACTGCTGCTACCATTCTCACAGCAGAGCTGTATGGCCTCCTGTTGGCTACGGAACACATAGCCCGCCACAGGATACCCCTGGCAGTGGTTTTCACTGACTCTCTCAGTGCCTTGCGAGCCATCTCTTCACTGCTTCCTACAAGGAACTCCCTTGTTGTTGAAGTTCAGAAGAAAATTATTGTGGCAGCCAGGAAGCATTGCACCATTGTCTTTTGTTGGATTCCCAGCCATGTTGGTATCCAAGGCAATGAGGCGGCCGACCGTGCCGCCCGCACATGCATCAGCAGAGAGGTAGATATTAAAAGGATCCCTTACATGGACTATCGCCCTTCTGTGAGGTCTCGCTTACGAGCACAATGGCAAGCCGAGTGGAATGAGGCGATCTACAACAAGCTGCATCTCATTAAGCCAAACCTGGGTGAATGGGCGAGCGCCCGGCACCAGGAACGATTTTATGAAGTAATACTGTGTCGGTTGCGCATTGGCCACACGCATCTGACCCATGGCTACCTGCTCCGTGGGGAGGATGCCCCTTTGTGTGAACAGTGTGACCAACCTCTAAGTGTTCTCCATTTTCTAATTGAGTGCCCTTGCTATGAAAGGGAACGCCAATCTCACTTCGCGCAGTTATACAGGAAGCACATTCCCTTACACCCAATGTTGTTATTGGGTGATGAACCATTCGTGACCTACAATCAAGTCTTTAAGTTCTTAGATGCTATTGGTCTTCTTCATCGACTGTGAACTCCAAAGCTTTTCACTCATGCCCTTTTTTGTTTGTGACATTATCCGGTTCATGTCTCATTCCTTTATTTTTAACCCTGACCACTAGAGTCCTTTTTTTCTCGCTTACCCTCAATGCAATAGTTTCCTTCTTTGGCGCTCTTTGGCCTTAGCAGCCCTTGCGCCATAAAAATCCAATCCAATCCAATCCAGTCAATTCCCGCTTCCCATTGGCCCCCTGCTTTATGAAGCGACGACTAGGCTGTCCAGTGAGACTACGGTTCATTAGCTCCTCATCCGTGTAAACGGAGCGTGTGATACGATTCGTAAATTTCGAGTCAGTTTTTACCTTTTCCATTGCTTTCTGCAACTGCTGAGACGTTACAAATATTCCATGCTTCAGATGCACCTGAAAGAGAAAAAAGAATTTGCAGTAACAATCTGCTTGGGTATTTATTGGGAGGCTGTGGTATGCATAAAGTTATGTTCAACTGCCCCACGAATCCAGAAACCTATACATGGCTTGCATTAACGTACGCCAGCCGTCATTATACCATACCATCATTACACCATGTTCCAGTGCCCTATATTCTGCGGCATACATTTGGCACCATCGAATCTATTTGTCTCCGCTGGGCTTGGAAATAATAAATTCGATTTTTCGAAATGTGTGCAGCCGAAGGTACGGGCACAGGGCGTGGTACGGAGCAATGGGGGCTGGTACGGTGCCATATGACGCCGCATGCAAGGCATGTATATGGACACGTCTAAGATAGTATCGGTAGCACCACACAAAAAAAAAGAATGACTGATTTGATAAACAGGGCAATTTCTTCTTCACTTACTCTTCCATCAATCTCGGCGAGTTCTGCAGGGAAGCCATGGTTGCCACTGTCGCTCCCCGGTGGCACAGCCTTGGGGGTGACCGCCACTGAAATATTGCACATCAGTTAGAAAAACGTTTACAGTGATGTGATTGGTCTGAGTCAGTTTAGAGCACCTTATGGAGCAGCCAAAACCATTTTGAAGCAACAAGAGCTTTCGGAGCACAAGCACATACCAGGTGCCCCAGTTAGCGGGAACAAAGATATTAAAAAAGGGGAGCGCTCTATGGAAATTATACCAACTGCATGTTAGTTAGCAAATGTCATGCGAAAGTGTCAGCAGTTCTTATAGGGGCAAATTAATTAATTAGGTCTGATAAATTAGCTATTTTTAAAATACTGTTCTGAAACACTTGACTGGTGTAGTTGCAACACATTAGGCCAAGCTTTGTTCTTTTTACCGCCCCCCCCCCCCCCTAAAACAAAAGGCCTGCAAACTTTAATAAGAAAGTACTCTGTGACAATGCACGCTGCAATTCACTCAAACGGACAGCATAATCCCTCACAATCAAAATTTAAATGTGATTTGAAAAACATGAGACAAAGCTGGCGCATAGAGATTGCATGATGCCAATTGTGTTCGCAGTGGCTGGCCACACACGGTGGCAGTTGCCGACATACCGTTGTGGCATAACTCGGGCCATATTTTGTATTACTTTAAGATAGACTAGTCGGAAACGCTGCATGATTGCTCAAGCAGCAGGGCCACAAATCAAAGCTACCAGCTCGAGCTTGTATTATTATAAATTAGCCAATGCTAGGCTAAGACAACTTATAATGTAGTCCCACCTTCAGTTCCATTCAGCAGCAGAAAAAATTAAACACGTCTTGGTCCACACGCAAAGTTGGATGACACATCATGTTCACAATGTCATCTGAGCAATTAATAGCTCGTAAAGTGAACTAAAAGCTTAGGAAATCTTAGTAGAAACAATGTACACTCAGCATCATCCGACTTAACCTGTAGGATCAAGGTTTTCTTTTTTAAATATTCGAGTATCCGATGCATGCATGCGCATGCTATCTGGAGGAGTGCTGTTCCCCTCGGCACGTGGCTGCACTGCAGCGAAGTGAGATGTGCAAGATCACTATGACTATCTTATAAATGTCACTTGTCCGCAATACACCTGTGTGGTGAAAAGCTCAATCAACTGTCTTTGTACAGCTCCCGATTTTGTCCTTCGTTTGGTATCTGCGCCCGAGGACGATCGTCGCTGCCGTGACCGTGATCGCCGCAGTAAACGCTGCGTCATCGCCACCTTCTTGCTACACGGAATCATCCCTTCCTCCTGCGCGTGGCGTCCTCGTGGGCCCTACGTCATCCGAATCGCCATCGATGTACCCAGGATGCAAGTCTGTCGGCCTTTATAAGGATGTTCCAAGCCGTGGCCGCCTCAGTGGGCATGGGAGCTGCTGTCCGTTCGAGTCAGCTAACCAAGAAATGTTCTTCTTTGTACAGGTTTGTAAACGATATTCTTTGCATGCTAAAAGGACGAGTAACCTCTTTCTTGTTGTACTCCCATGCCCAGGGGTGCTTGTTGATATTGCTTGCGACTCTGTCAATGTTATTAGACATATCTTGATGCTTTCCGGAGATGTCGAGCTGAATCCGGGGCCGATGTCTGCCACTGAACTCAAACAATTCAACGAAATGTTCGCTCTCTTACAAAAGATCGACTCTAACTCTTCCAGCCTCCATGAGGGACAAGCAGCTATAAAATCGGACATAAAAACCATACTGGAAAGATAAAAAGAGCTGGATAGCGCCCTTTCCTCACTCGACAGCAGGATTGCCTCAATCGAAAGCGAGATATCCTATATTGGTCAGGCTAAATCCGCCATAAACGACTTACAGGACACGCTTAATGTACAGGTTGCTACTACCTCGAATTTATTGAGTCGTATTGACAGCCTAGAAAATCATTCGCGTCGTTGCAACCTTCTTTTTTACGGAATGCCGGATGACGCTGGGGAGTCATGGCAGACGTCCGAGCAAAATATAATCACCGTCGTGAAAGACAGACTTGGTGTCGCCTTGGGAAACGCTGATATTGAACGGGCTCACAGAGTGGGTGGTTATCGGAAAGGAAAAATTAGGCCAATAATTGTGAAATTCGCCTCATTTAAATTAAAAAAACTAGTTGCTTCTTTGTGGCCATAAGTTGAAGGGCTCCCCCTACTCGTTGTCGGAGGACTACTCGCCGAATGTTCGAACTGCGCGGAAGTTTCTTCTCGAATTTGCCAGGTCGCAGAACGTATCATTTAAGCTTCGTTTCGACAAGTTGCACATTGGTTCCAGGACTTACAGTTATGATTCTCAGTCTCTGTCCGTAAAAGAAATCCGCAGATAGGACGCGCCGGGGGGTGGCTTTCTTCCTAACCAAAAATCAAGTTGCAGTATTAATGTATTGTACACAAACGCACGTAGCATCCTGAATAAACGTGACGATATATGTTCTCTTATTTCTTCGTGTAAGGCTAACGTCATCGTCTTAACTGAGACATGGCTATCACCTGGAATTGAAGATAGTGAGATATTTCCTGAGCACCCTATTCTGGTTATTTACCGGCGTGACAGGGATGATCAACGTGGAGGCGGTGTCCTTATCGGTGTCGATGAAAGTAATGAAAGCCCCCTTGTCCCGACTGCTTCGTGCCTCGAAATGGTCTGGGTACGAATACAATGCATTTTTAAACATATTTTGGTAGGCGTTTGTTATCGACCTCCTTCGGAATCCCATTCGTTCACCAGCCGTCTGCACGACGACTTGTCTACCCTGTTTTCTCTCTATCCGGCGCACCCTGTTTTTTTATTCGGTGACTTTAATTTTCCATGCGTTAATTGGACCTCTGCGGTCCCCGTTTGTCCTAAAGGGAATGGTTTGTGCAAGGACTTCCTTGACATGTGTTTGGATTTTAATCTTTTTCAACTTGTGTCCGTCCCTACTAGGGTGGCGGATTCCGGTTCTAGTATTTTAGATCTCGTGCTAACTACTCATCCGGGTTTTGTAGAGTCACCTCTAACCTGTTTTGATGGCGTGAGCGATCATCGGGTAATTTACTGCCCTATATGCGTGGAAATCCAGAAACCGTTGCGCGTTCAAAAGAGTATACGACTGTATGAGTAAGGGAATTATGAGCAGCTCTGCAACAGTCTGTCCGAATATTTTGTGTCTTTAATACTAATATTGAGAGTAGAAGTGTGGACGTAAACTGGTGTCTCTTCAAAGATAAATTATGTGATTTAGTGGAACAATATACACCTTGTATTGATATAACAACGAAGTCTTCGAATCCATGGTTTAATCGCAGCCTCAAATCGCTACGCAATAAAAAGCAAAGGCTCTTCAGAGTTGCCCGTCGAGCCGGTACGCCCGAATCATGGCAGAGCTATGAGGACTGCGCTAACATTTACAAAATTGAGTTGAATAGGTGTAAAGACATTTTTGTATCGTACGACTTTGCCATCATTATTGATTGCCAATCCGCAGCGTTTTTGGAATGGTGTTCGCCCAAAAGACGAGTGTTCGTTACAACTTGTTTCAAATTCAGGGGACTCTGTTCCAGTGAACTTGTGCGCCAATGTGCTGAATGATGTTTTTTCTAAAGTGTTCTCCCGTTCAGACCTCATTACTGTTTCCCCTCCCGTCTCCAGTATATCGTTCCCAATGGATCCTATTCTTATTGATTACGATGGAATCGTAAACATTATTAAATCCTTAAAAGTTTCTTCGTCATGTGGAATTGACAGCATAAATTCCAAGATTCTCCGTAACACTAATCTAACGTCTAGCCTTTTTTTAACAAAAATCTTTCGTCAATCTCTGGAGACGGGAGTCGTGCCCGAGGACTGGAAGTTTGGGAAGGTCATTCCGGTCCACAAGAGCGGTAGTAGGTCATCACCAGCCAACTATAGACCGATATTTCTTACCTGCATCTCGTCTAAAATAATGGAACACATCACCTTCAAGCATTTGGTTTCATTTCTGGATTCTAACTCTTTCTTCAGTGACGTGCAGCACGGTTTTCGCCGTAATTTTTCTTGTGAAACACAGCTTCTTCATCTGACTAATGACTTGTTCTTGAATCTCGACTCCGGATACCCCACTATCGCAGTATGTCTCGATTTCGCTAAAGCATTTGATAAAGTACCTCATAAACTTCTACTTCTCAAACTTTCCACGCTAAATATTGACGCTCATGTACTAATCTGGATTGAATCATTTCTTTCTCAACGCCGTCAATACGTCTATGCTAACAATGCCTCGTCTCACGTCTCTGCTGTTTCTTCTGGTGTTCCCCAAGGCACCGTGCTTGGAACGCTACTTTTTCTCATTTATATTAACGACCTCCCATTGCGTATCACCTCTGTTATTCGCCTGTTTGCTGACGATTGCGTTGTTTACCGTAAGATTACTACTCAAGATGACCTTCTAATTTTGCAAGCTGACCTTCTCAAAATAACCGACTGGTGCCAGAATTGGAAAATGTCTCTCAATACTAACAAATGTAAGTGCATGCGTTTTTTTAATTCATTAGCAGAAACTAATCCTACGCTACTTTTGGATGGGACGATACTCGAATATACAGACAACTATAAATATCTCGGCGTGCATCTTTCACCTAACCTCTCTTGGAATACTCATATTAGCAACATTGTACAATCTGCTAATCGAAGTTTAGGCTACATCCGTAGAAATTTTAGATCTGTTCCCAATAACCTTAAGCGCCTCCTGTACGTTACTCTTGTCCGTCCCAAATTAGAATATGCGTCTTCAATTTGGCATCCTCATCAATCAACCCTAACTGATTTAATTGAATCTGTTCAGAGCCGTGCTGCACGCTTCATTTTTTCTGATTATTCCCGTTTTTCGAGTGTCTCGTCAATGAAAGCTCACCTTGACCTTCCGCTATTATCTTCACGTCGTAGGATCTCTCGCCTTTGTCTTCTTCACAAGGTATTTTATACGCCCATCTTTAAACAATCTCTCTTAAACCCCCCATTATACATCTCGGCTAGAATTGACCATCAGTGTAAGATCGCCCGCCCACAATGCTTCACCCTCGCACACCAGAAGGCGCTCTTACCATCTGCGATTGTGGACTGGAATGACCTCCCCGAGAACCTCATCGGCATCACCGACAGTGGAAGATTTCGGGACGCCATCACCAACTACTTCATGTAAACCCACTCCCCACTGTAACGCCAGTTGTGGCCCTGAGGGTATTATAAATAAATAAATAAATAAACTGAGCTAGCTAACATGCCCGAACGGATAACGAACAAAGATAGACATTGCGGAAATTCCGAAAAAGCTCAGTGTTCGTTGCCAACATCGAATTAAACTATACATTATTCGAAGCGATAACCGAATGTTTTCGAAAATTCATTTGCACAAGCCTACCCTAACAATTTGGCCTGAGCTTTCAGAATTGATACTGTCAAGACCGGCTATAACGAAATAGCGGCTACAGCAAAGTGAACACGATTTCCCATTCCTGTTTTTTAGCGAAGGAAATTGTGTGGCTCCTGCGGACCTAGCGAAGAGAAATTTTGTGATAATTTAAAAAAAGAATAAAATTCGGAAAGTGTAATAAGCCTTGGACTACCGCACTTTGCTATTGCGGCCAAGAAGCCACCCAGAACAGGTTGCAGAAGATGGTGGGAAGGCTGCCGGCGGCAGTATCTACAACGTTGTCTACTCCCCGCTCCTTATCTGGGGAGCGGCGTTACCGCATCGCACACGGAGAAGCCGTCGTGGCATGCCAATAGGGGCGTTCAGAGCGCTAGCGACAACGTTCCGGCAGATACAACGGAGAGAGCCCAGATTTAAGAGAGGGGACAGAAAGTATGCCTGCATTTGATTATTGCGTTGCCAGTGAGGCGAGGAGGCTTGGCGGAGAGGCGGACACGTTCGCAGAAGGGGAAGGTTTGGAGTTTTGTCTCCTTGCATGCCGCAACCCGTTTTGCAAATGCGGCCCACAAACCACGTGAACCGGATCAAATGGTTGCCCCATCTCTTAAATCTAGGCTCTCTATAACAACGACAAAGTAGCTTGAGCGCGAACTCGGTGCCGTGCGCGCTTCTTTGCTTGCTTCATGATCCGTGTCAGCGTCCGGTCGGTGAGGTCGCTCTTGTGCGAAAGTCTACTTCGCTCAAGCACAAATTCGGCGAATCATCGCCACTCAACGATGGGGAGTCCCGGCACCACCGGCACCTCGACGGAGAAGACGAATGGCAATCTCTTTGAATCAAAAGCGTGCCATCCTCGACGGAGTGCACATAAACGTAAAGAACGCCGTCCACCGTCGGCGTCCTCTGCGGAGCCACCGCAGCTGTTGACATGCTCCGTACGTAGCAGGATCTGTTTTTTTCGATCGGAGCTTCTCGCAGTTGGCGAGAAGCGGCTCTGATCTAGCAGAGGGCACATGCAGAGAAGCCTCGACTGTTTTCTGCAAGCTCTATAAGCATGTGCCCGTGACAATACGTGTCATCTTTTTTTCATGTTATTTGTATATGTTCATATATAACGAATAAGCGGATCTAGCAAAGCGATTTCTGATTCCCGCGGACTTTGTCATAACCGGTCTAGACATTACAAGAGAATTCGCTAGCTTTTGTCACAATGTCGGCCTGACTTCCTTAAATATCAGTAAAATGTAGCAGGATATAGCAGGGAGCACTTCAGTGAAATTGTGCAGCAATCACATCACCGAGTTTAGGTGAAAAGAGTAACAGACTAAATGCACAAGTGAAACTCGGAAATTAATGACAGCACGCTTCAAAAGTCAAACTCTGGTCCAGCCCACATAATACATAATTAGAAGTAAATCAGAGTCTGCTGGGAGGCTAGGTGGCAGTGGACACTTCAATCTGAAACTGCACCTGTAGGTATTAAAGAAGCTGCATTCTTAGTTAAACATGAGGAAGATACACAGAAAGCGGGGACGGACAACGAAGACTTCCAACTAGCAACAATATTTATTGACCCGAAATTTGCATACATAGGGGAAGGAGGGGAAGGGTGAAGGACACCACACTGGAAAGGGGGGAAAGCGATGGGAAAGGGTGTGGAGGCAAGAGAGTGAAGGACGATCCCGTGAGGCGACATCTAATCGCTTGTAGCCGCGGAAACGAGGGACGTCAGCTCTGGCCCCATGAAGTTTTATCTCCCTCCTGGATAAGCCTATGGAAGGGGACCCGAAGTTGTTTTGACTGTGGTGCATTGGCGAAGGCCTCCATGATCTCTCGTCCGTATCTTGAGGCTTGACCTCCAATCCTGGTGGTCGAAGGAAGGTCGGCCGAACAGGGTTCGCTGCACTCAGAGGTGTGTTTAGCAATCGGGTGGTAACTAATCTCCGACGTGTCGGAGGCTGCTTTCTTGATCTCGTTTGCATATTCTCTCACCCGATCGTTTAGGCAACGGCCCGTCTGTCCGATGTATTTAGCACCACAGGACATGGGAATCGAATACGGGCACTCTTTGCCACAGGTTACATAATTGGTCTGGTGCTTTTTCTGGCAAGGGGGCGCTGGACCGGGGTTGTTGACTTTTCTACAAATAGAAGCTAATTTGAACTTGCACGAAAATACCACGTTGGTGTTGCCAAACACACCTCTGAGTGCAGCGAACCCTGTTCGGCCGACCTTCCTTCGACCACCAGGATTGGAGGTCAAGCCTCAAGATACGGACGAGAGATCATAGAGGCCTTCGTCATGCACCACAGTAAAAACAACTTCGGGTCCCCTTCCATAGGCTTATCCCGGAGGGAGATAAAACTTTCTGGGGCCAGAGCTGACGTCCCTCGTTTCCGCAGCTTCAAGCGATTAGATGTCACCTCACAGGATCGTCCTTCACTCTCTTGCCTCCACACCCTCTCCCATCGCTTTCCCCCTTCCCAGTGTGGTGTCCTTCACGCTTCCCTTCCTTCCCCTATATATGCAAACTTCGGGTCAATAAATGTTGTTGCTAGTTTGAAGTCTTCGTTTTTCGTCCCCCTTTCTGTGTATCTTCCTCATGTTTAATTACTGTTACCAACACGCTCGTTTTGTACTGCATTCTTAGGTTACAATAAATTATAGTCATCATTGCATCACTGCAACCTCTGGTTACATGTTCTATGGCACATGTTGCATTTCTTGTTTTCGGTCAAGCTTTTGCCTCTGGGCATGGTGTCCCTTTCTTTGCACATTTGGGTAAAAACAGAAAAAAAACCAACTTCTGATTGACCACAGCCATTAATCAAACGCATACTGTGTTTGTCACCACTACTGCGTGGCGCACGTTAAAGACCCCAGACTAGTGGCTGTACTGCACTGGCTAAATTGCTCATCTACAGCTGGGAGACAAGTTGCCTGTTGAAGCAGACTAAGTTCTAGGCTAAATAAACTTATGCACAACCCTTGATTATAATGCAATTAAATGCAAAGGTGCAAGTGAGCTGGACAAGAATGACCAAACTTTGGTCATTCTTGTCCAGCTCGCTTGCACCTTTGCATTTAATTGCATTATAATCATAACCTTAAATTGCAAGCTTCACCCTTGTTGCTGTTAGACTGGTGGCAGCTGATAAAACCCGTTTGTTCTACTGACGTCTAACCCCTGGTTAGCTCAGTTGGTAGAGCGCTCCACCTGTAATGGAGAGGTCCCGGGTTCGATACCCGGACCAGGCGGATTTTTTCGGTCGCGCACCAGTCACCTAGCTGTGTTTGGAGAGTTGTGTTTGTCCTTTCTCCCTCTTGTTCCCTTTTCTCCAGGGATTACTTTAGTCATGCACAACCCCCTTTTTTATGTGAAAGCATTAATTGTTTTATGAAGCGAGCCGACGTTATCAGCTTTGAAGCCGCGCCAAATGGCACCTTAAATCCTTTCTCCAAGTGAAGCCAGCTCCCAGCTATGAAACCACGCGAAAAGCCTAGCAAAACGGCACTATAGTTTCCCTGATCCCAAAGGTCAGTTTCAACGACCGCCACCCCATGGCGCTGCATGTCCGCGAGGCAGCGGCTCCACTGCTCCATGCGCAAGGTGCGCGCGTGCTTGATCGTCCAAGCAAGTAAATGAACGGAAGAGTGCCGTGCATGCTTTCCCATTCACAACTCATAAGAAGTGCTTAGGTGTACCTTGAGCCTTTTTTTTTTGCACCGCCAAGACAGCTGGTTGGACGATTCTTCTTTTGAGCCACCTCATTGATCAAGGCACTGTCCTCTAGAACAAGCGTAGAAAACACTATGTAACCTTGGCTTTGAACAAGCACGAATCCAGTAGGTCAAGTAAGGCTTACCGTGCTTGCCACCCGCACCCGCAAAATGACCAGAAGGATGGATCTTCTTCGTCAACGCACTGTCCGCTAGAACAAGTGTAGAAAACACTATACCTTGACTCTGAACAGCACGAATCCAGTAGATTAAGTAAGGCTTACCTGTGCTTGCCACCCGCACCCGCAAAATGACCAGAGGGATGGACCTCCTCCGCCAAGGCACTGCCCGCTAGAACAAGTGTAGAAAACACTATGTAACCTTGGCTCTGAACAAGCACGAATCCAGTAGATCAAGTAAGGCTTAGCACAAATCCAGTAGATCAAGTAAGGCTTACCGTGCTTGCCACCCGCACCCGCAAAATGACCAGAAGGCTGGACCTCCTTCGCCAAGGTACTGCCCGCCAGAACAAGTGTAGAAAACACGATGTAACCTTGGCTCTGAACAAGCACGAATCCAGTAGATCAAGGAAGGCTTACAATGCTTGCCACCCGCACCCGCAAAATGACCAGAGGGATGGACCTCCTCCGCCAAGGCACTGCCCGCTAGAACAAGTGTAGAAAACACTATGTAACCTTGGATCTGAACAAGCACGAATCCAGTAGATAAAGTAAGGCTCAGCACGAATCCAGTAGATCAAGTAAGGCTTACCGTGCTTGCCACCCGCACCCGCAAAATGACCAGAAGGATGGGCCTCCTTCGCCTCATTCGTCAAGGCACTGTCCGCTAGAAGAAGTGTAGAAAACACTATGTAACCTTGGCTCTAAACAAGCACGAATCCAGTAGATCAAGTAAGGCTTACCATGCTTGCCACCCGCACCCGCAAAATGACCAGAAGGATGGACCTCCTCCGCCTCATTCGTCAAGGCACTGCCCGTTAGAACAAGTGTAGAAAACACTATGTAGCCTTGGCTCTGAACAAGCACGAATCCAGTAGATAAAGTAAGGCTTAGCACGAATCCAGTAGATCAAGTAAGGCTTACCGTGCTTGCCACCCACACCCGCAAAATTACCAGAAGGATGGACCTCCTTCGCCAAGGCACTGCCCGCTGGAACAAGTGTAGAAAACAATATGTAACCTTGGCTCTGAAAAAGCACGAATCCAGTAGATCAAGTAAGGCTTACCGTGCTTGCCACCCGCACCCTCAAAACGACCAGAAGAATGGACCTCCTTCGCCTTATTCGTCAAGGCACTGTCCGCTAGAACAAGTGTAGAAAACACTATGTAGCCTTGGCTCTGAACAAGCACGAATCCAGTAGATCAAGTAAGGCTTACCGTGCCTGCCACTTGTGGAGAACTTCCTGGTGGAAGCGACAACCTTTTCCACCCCTTCTTTGGCCATGGCACCACCTATAAGTATGGTGCAGAAAACTTTGCAAATTAGCTCCGACTGCACGCAAAAGTAAGACTGATCAGCCTTACCATGTGAGCAGTCTGGAACAGCATCCTGCTGCAGTGATGCATTGGGCATTGAAGCTTCTACAAGACAAAACAAATTGATTCCAGAACTGCTGCTGTTGCTACATTGATTCTCAATGAAATAAATATTAGAAATTATACTCGGGTACAACTTTTCTTGGCATTTCCGGGGACAGGAAGGGAGCCCGCACACAGCTTTATTCGGCGCTCAAAATGGGAGAGGGAATGTGTGCCTGTAGCTTCCACTGCACTGCCCAGAAAAGTTGTCGCCGAGTGCAGCACATGGGTTCTGACACTGCAAACCATTACAGCCTCACCATAATGATGTATGTGGCTGGAAATATCAACGCAGCCAGTAACTTGTGAATGTTGTATCACTATGCTTCGGTATTATGTTTCCACCTATGCTGTGAATAATCGGGCAACAACACCTCGCGCTTTTGCTCCCACTGCCTCGTAGAAGAACCGCATGTTGACGATGGCACAGCATATGTTCATACTAGAGCAACGATAACTTGCGCTGATGCCTTGGTGGCAAAACTGTGCACCATCTAATGGTTCCAATGGCAAGCGTCCGAAACTGACATTCTTAGGGCGTGAAGTCTGAGCACGTATTTTGGCGTGGACTCAGTTCAGCCTGTATTGGACGCGAGTGTTGCGTCGGCGTTTAGCGTTTCGTCTCGGATACAATCACAAGCTTCGTTCCCCAAAAATGGCAACCACCAGTGTTGCCTGATGGGGTTTTGCAAAGGGTCTATTACGTGTAAGGAATGACGAGGAATGTCACGAAATAAGCATTTTTTCATACAGGTTTGTGACCTCTTGATAAGAGAGCCCTGATCTTACTACCCTAATATTTCGAGAGAAGACCCATCCTTAAAAGTTAGCCTACCCAGATATTGGGCATGCTTTTTCTATTAGCCTAATGGCTTTAGTTAAAACCAATTTTGCACTTCAGAGGTTAGCCCAACCTGTATTTTCTTTTAATATGCTCTCGGTTTTAGGTGGGCTATCTCTCGGAATTTTACAGTAAGCATCAGGGGCAACTTCAGTAATTTTGAATTTGATTGTTTTCGGCTTAAATGCAGTGCCACAGAATTTCAAGGTATATTTATTTTCTCAAAATAGTGTGTAGCTTTGGAGATTTCATGAGCCTGCAGCAAAACCAAAAATAGCAGCTAGATAGGGAGACCGACAATGGTCATCAGCTGTATGACGATGGTGACGTGACGTTTATCCCGCGGTCCTGCTTGCACCCAGATACGAATGTGAAAATGCGGTCCAATGTGGGTATCTGCAAGTGGCGTCATTCTGAGGTGCAGTAAAATGAGTGACTCGGGGGTGAGTGAACGGTCTAGAAAAACAAAAAAGGGAAATGCAGGAAGCAGCTTTAACTATTCCTTTACACAATGGCAGAAAGGCAGGTAGAAGGTAGGTCAGCACGAAAGTGATGTCGTAGCACAGCGTTACATGACTAAGAGCTAACCCGCTCGCATTCCGGTTAGGAGTGCTTGGTCACATCTTTAACACCGATTTTAGGGGGGAACGTGGCCTCACCTTGATGCAACATTTCAAATGTGATTCGTACCACGAAAGCGGCACCAGTAATCTATGTTGGTTTGACTTTTGACCGGAGTTGACTTTTAAGACACAAACCATCCAGGCTGAAGAATGCAATATGTTATGCATCGGTTAGCTGGGTGGTAGGCCTGGGTCCTGACCAACGAGGTAGATGGCCTTAGAGCGATTAACCGGAAGTTGAAAAGTGGCTAAAGTGGCAGACCCCCGCTCACCACCATGTCGCACATTTGCTTGACTACTCGTCACGTGACTTTACCGAATGCAAGACGACATGTATTGTGCCCTCACCAAAGGCGCGACAACAGCAAACAAAATGGCAGCGCCCAGTGTTTTGAAGACTGAGGCACAGGGCACTGCCATCTTCTTGTTGGTGTCGTCATGTATTCGGTACGGTCACGTGACAAGTAGTCAAGACAATATACAACATGGCGGCAGCCAGGGGAAGGGGTCACTTTTTTCTGGTGAACAGGGTTCTGGTTTATCACTCGAAGCCTCTCTACCTCATTGGTCCTGCCACTGCTGGCGGGGTCCCACGCTCTACTCAAACGTTCATGTTTGTATTCTATAGTTGTCGTTCACAGTTTCATTATGACTATTTCAAGAAATCTAGAAAGTCGGAAGGTTATGCCTACAGAATGCCGACGGGGCCCATCATGAAGACGGGAAGAAAGGAACCATACACTTTCTGCCATCTTGGCGCTAGGTAATACCTAGGGTACGTCGTCCATTCAACAAGAACTGTACTTCAACCTATTCATACAGCCTCTCTTGGAAGGGTTTATCTATCAGAAGCAGCAACAGCTTGAGAAAGCTAAAGAGTATTGAGGTGTCTTACCAATATTACAGAGCAGAGCAGCAGTTAAGCGTCGAGTTGTCTCCTGGCTCTCTCTAAGCTTTCTGCGCAATTTATGGCCCTCCTCAACCGCCTTTTTAAGGAGCTGTTTCTCCACAAGCTCGTCTCCACTCGAGTCTGTGTCGATCTCGAGATGCTGTCTCTTCGTCTTTTCAGCAATGGCAGACATCAGCTTTCTCTCTGCCTTGATTCTGTTGGCCTTCCGTGCTTTTGCTGTCACAGCAACCGTACAGGCAGGTGTGGCCTACAATTAAGTACAAAAATATTCGTAAGCACAATTCTATAAATATATCACTTGCAGTAATGACCAAAGAAAAGCTGAATCGTATACATAAATAAATAGATGGAATGCAATTGAAAAAGCTAAAACATAGACACAATGATCAAAGATCCCATTTTTCTAAATAAATGACAAGAGTGAGATCACTTTGGCTAAACAGAGCTTCAATGCTGCACAAACAGTGCAGCCTGTACCTTATATAAACAATCTCCAATATTTGCAATTTTGTTTTGATATCGCCTTGAATCATGTACCACTCTGTGGCAGCTTTATAGGATGCAAAACATCTATGAATTTACTTATCAGATATAAACCTTTTTCAGAATTATGACCTACCAAGCTTTGATCCTCGAATACTTTGGGGATGGCCATGCGTTTCTTTTTGGCAATCTCCGTGATGAGAGCATCCCGAGTCTCTGAAGAGAAATAGAACTATTATTGCAAGGACACAAGTAATCAGGAATTACTTTTTCACGGCTATTTACACCAACAGATACATGAGCTTAGACTGTCCCACTACCCCACTTACACATGGAAGCACCTTAAGTACAGTCAACCATTAGTGTGACTACCTGCCATCAGCCTAGCACCTTAAAGGGAAAAACACATAATTGTGCACTTTGGTTATGCAGTTTGCAATAGGAACCGTGTAGATCTTATTCAAGACCCTGACCAGGGCGCCCCTAGCGGCAAACAGTCCGGTGCATCGAGGAGCTTCTGCCAATCGTTGCGTTGGTTATGGATTGTAGCGGGTTAGCGCTGTAATTTCCGAGATGGCTATTCCGCACCAAGAAAGCCACAACAATTGCTGTGTGGTCTGCTGCAACAGTAGTGCAAAAGCGTGCATGGCACTAAGTTCTACAGCTTCCCTTCGAAGCCGTACAAGGTGCAGTGCCGTGTGACCTGGGTGCAACTTGTGCGTCGATGCAGGTAAGTGGTGTTTCTTACCTTGCAGTTCGCGTTTCGCTTTAAGCTGGGGACAAATCATACAATTAACTTTTTTTTTCTAGCGACGATGGAACAACATGGACACCTACGGCAAACACTAAAATATGCAGCAAATACTTCACCGGAATCGAGAAGCAGAATGCGGTCGCCCACCCAAGCTCACCCTTGGATGTTTCCATCAGCCTAAAGAGATAGTAGTGGGAATTGCGGAATGGCGCGAAAACGATTGCCCAGTTATTGTCAAGCTGATTCAGAAAGTAATAAACATACATAATGAGCGCAGCCCACTCAAGGCCAACTAAGAAAGCTCTCTTATCTAATTACGTGAAGCTCAAGGGTTTTTTGCGGGCACGCTCGATTTCGGCTGCGGAGTACGGCGCGCCGTGACATCCACTTGTCCGCCAAAGCGCACCTCCTTCACGTCGTACACATGGCCAGATGCATGAAGGTAGTTTTCCCTTCATCAAATAGGCACCACGGAAGAAGATTTCTGGATTCGTAACCGCCTTAAAGCCCATCGTAATCACCACGGCAACACTTTCCGTTGTGCTGCTCGTCGCCATTGCTTCCCCCAATGATTCTGCACCGGCTACCGAAGAAGTTTTCCGGATTCGTAACCGCATTAACCCCGACAGGGACACTGCCCGCTGTGGTGTTTGCCGCCATTAATTCCTGATGATTCTGCACCGGCGGCACAGACTACCAAAGGAACTTCCCAAATTCGTAACTGCCTTAAATCCTGTGGTAATCCCGACAGGGACACTGTCCGCCGTGCTGTTCGTCGTCATTGCTTCTCGATGATTCGACTAGTTTGCGGCAAACTAGTCGAAGCGGCCGGCTCGCTCGCTTCCTATAGCAGAGGGTGCTACTGCAGTACTGCACATTCTCACATTTAGCTTTCACATCATATTTGAGGTAACAGGTGTACCCATCTTCCTGTGCATGCATAGAAAAAGAGAGAATGTGAAATGAAGTCAAAGTTAAGACTCCCTCTTTTTTCAATGAAAATGCTACCCAGCATGATACAAGCGGCGTCCCATTGGTTTTGGCCTGACATAAAAGGCATGTGCACACGAGCACAAGACTTTACCCTGTTACATGAGCTACCTTCATGATCAGCACCAGCCTCATGAGAGCATAACACGCTTGCACAGCTCAAAGTCGATCATTGCTAATACCGGCGTTGACTCCTTTCTGGTTGATGCCTGTGAGTTGTCTGCATTGTCGTTGCGGTCGATTGAGTCTTTTTGCACCACATTTCACAGCGCGAGTATGGTGCCGTGTGTGATAGTTGACGGCTGTACCAAGATCCGATCGAAAAAATTAGAAAGAGGAATGCAAGCTTAAAGGACACATGCAAAGGAAAAAAAACATTTTTTTAAACAGCTTAGATGGAAAAAGGATATCATAAAACGATTTTACAATGAAGAAAAAAAATTTTTAGGAGATATATTTACGGCGCTATACGAATTTGTAGTTGGCACCCGCGGGCACCGTGGAAAAGTGGCCCTTATTTATCACGTGACGGGCCCATATTTGTCACGTGGTGCTTGCGCTCTTTCGGAAGCTTCCTATGGCCTCTAAAAGTAACTTATTCATCTTTGTTTGAAGTATAACAAAAAAACTAAGATAAATAGGTAACTTTTAGAGCCCAAAGGAAACTCCTGAAAAAGCGCAAGCAGACGTGATAGACCTGTGGGCCGGTCAGATGACGGCGGCGGCGCCCCGAAGCAGACAAACTTGTGCGGCGGCGGCGACGGCGGCGTGGAGAAACGCGTTTAAGCGGCGTCATACAATGCTCAGTGTGCCGCGGCGGCGTGACTTAGCGGCACCGGCGACGCAGCGTGGCGGCGCAAAGGCCTACCACATGACCAGCGGCGGCTCCTGCGGGCGCAAACTACAAATTCGTATAGCGCCGTAAATATACCTCTAAATTTTTTTTTCTTCGTTGTAAAATCGTTTTATGATATCCTTCCATCTAAGTTGTTTAAAACATTTTTTTTTCTTTGCATGTGTCCTTTAAGGACTCCCAATTGTTTAACAACCCTCGAGTATGGACGTATAAGTGCAAAAAGGCTTGATCATTGTTTATGAAGAGAAAACGCAAATGCCTCACGCACATCAAGAGGAACGAGTTCGACGCCGATCTGGACAAGTATTGTATGCTCGCAGGACTTTGTCGTGGGTAAGTGTCGGTACGTTTTGCATTTGTCAAAAGTTATATTGGTAACACTCGAGTCTGATTTAGGCACTGTTTTTGTCTTCAGCAACTTTTACTACGAGCATGCCCAGCATCGCCGATGCGGCAATTTATACCAAATTAACATATGTCGGACAGAAGCAAACTGTGCCGACACCCACCTCAGACGAAGTTCTGCGAGAATACTCAGTACTTGTCCAGATTGGCGTAGAGCTCAATCACATTGATGCGTGCGAACCATTTGTGTTATTTTTACGAAGCTCAAATGCCATCGGTCCGTACTCGCAGGATCTTGCAAAAGAAATACTCAGAGTCTTGAGTGGTCGCTCTCATTCTTCTTTTCAGACTCAGCCTTGGTACTCCAGCTGACTGTCACGCACGACACCATACTCCCGCAGTAGACTGCAGTGTCGTCTTAGCCATATCAGGATCGTCGGACAGTGCAGCCATACGAGCGTGGCCAATCGAAAGCATCTGGTTTTATGGACACAAATAAGTCGGTTTACCCAGAATACAAAGCTCGTAGGCTATCCATATGCCGCAGGTGAATAGACCCTATTGATTTAAATTGGCCGATTTCTAGCATTCTTTGCTCCAAATAATACCGATATCATCTTAGGTAAAACATTTCTCAGATTACCAGACCACCAAGCATCTAGCTCACTCCGATAGGACTGCGGTTAACATGCCTGGCTAGTAATCTTTTTTCAATCATAGAATATACAGGGTTGATGCCATAGAAATCTAAAATTAATTCTCCGCGTTCTTTTTTTGTTTTTGTTTTTTTACGTGTTTTGTTTGTAGCGGTTGTCGCCCCTGAAGAATTTTGAAAATTGCACCGATTTTGAGCTACTAGCTGCTGTTGGTTTGTTTCGTTGCACTTTATGACAAAACAAATCAGCGGCGAGCTGCTTATGATTAGATACCCTAAATAGCCGCTCGCGACACTTCCTTAACTTCCAAAGCGCTTGGATGGGCAACAAACTCTGAGTGAATGAAATTATTTCAGCCCGCGGATACGGCAGGCTCTGCTTATCGAGACGCGATAACCTACGTCCCGCGACGTCCCAATGCGTTCTTAGAGTACTATCGGAAACAATATGAGAGTGAACGCGCCTCCGCGTGTCGCCGCTACCTGAGGCGCCGCCCAGCGGCGCCGTTCTGAAGTTTTGCGCAGGTGTGTAAAACTCCTGTCGCTGTTCTCGCTTTGACTGTTTTGACGCATTGCAGACGACAGAGCGAGCTGCCGCCAGCGCGCTCATAGCAGACGACAGACGGGGGTTAACAGTCAAAGCGAGAACTGCGACATAATTTTTACACGCATGCGCAAAAGCTCACAACGGCACCCCAGGGCGGCGCCGCAGGTAGCGGCGACATTCGGAGGCGCGTTCACGCTCATATTGTTTCCGATAGTACCGTTGGAAGGCACTTGCGCCCCGCAGGAGTGCAGTCGGACAGCACCCTAGACACAGCCTTCCGTGGAAGGACCGCTTATTCAATAAAACGACGTTAGGTGTCATGTCCGGTCGAATGCACGTGTGACATAACTTTAACCCTTTCTCAACATGACCTGACAGTTTCAGATGTGAAAGGAAATAAAAAGCGTTAATAGCTAGGCACATGTTAGGCAACAGCTTGCGTGGCCTTTACAATCAGAATTAGGTGTTGAAGTAAGAAGACATACAAATAATTAGAAGACTTACCTCCGAGAAGCACCACGTTCGCGTCGTAGTGACCTTCGTCCTCGCCGTCACTGGACCGCCAATAGGCTCTCACCGTTCTTTGTGGGATGTCTTCAGTCGATGTAGGGGCTAAGTTTTCTATTAAAGACACTGGCATAATTGCACGATGGTTGTCCTTGTATTTGACGAAAGCATACATGGTTGAAGGTAAGGAAAGCTGCACCACTGACCACGATGTAACGGCGCAAGGTCTGCAACACACGTGACACGCCACACAAAGACACAAAACCAAAACAATTCAAGGTGGGGATTGGCTTTGATCACCGTGGCTTGGATGGAAGCGACCAAATTTTATGTTTTTCTTCAAATTATTTTTGCACTTTATAAGTGCTTTCCTACATATAAAGTTTTGTATGACTTTAAAATTGTTTTAAACGCACTTAAATTCAGTGTAAAAGTAAGAAAGGTCTGTAATGAAGTAAACTATATCTCTTTTGACAACTGAACAAAATGTTTGAAGCGGGCATGTTTGCGCCATCTTGGAACACCTTTCGCGAAGGCCTAGAGGTTTCGGAGGTGAAAACAAAACACAACTTAAAAACAATCCAATTGGATATAAATTCCACTAAACTTTTGTCATCTAACCACCTATAAAAAAGCCACAACTGTAAAATCTAGAAAAATAACTAATTACTTTTAACCCAATCTTTGGCTAAATGCGGTAAAAGGCGGTGGCTGCGCACTGCACGGGCGGTACAACTACACAAATCCCAACTGCACTTTTGTTATAATTGGTCATTCAATAAACATAATGCAAAAATCGTTGATAGGGACGGACAACCCCGTTGAAGGGACGAACTCGCCACTTCCCGTAATGGCAATCAATCCGATAAATAGCTATATCCGCAGTCGCGATCTGAGCAGCCATTTTCTGCAGGTCGTGCTCAACGTTGGGTCGTGCCACCGTAGCCGTGCTACTGTAGCTGTGCTAGGCCTTAGGTACTGTACCGTAGGACTTGTTTGTCAGTGTTTTTCCTGCCTAGGACGTTCCGCGCTGATCCAGTTTATGCTTGCATTGCGTATCTCGGCGTGAGCATGGCGACCCCGCCGCCGAAGCGACACCGGAGGCTCTTATACATGGAGAAAGGAAATGCTTTTAACGTGCCAAGGTCCACGCTGTCGCGCGAGAGAAAAGAATTGGCTGTCTTCAAATGAGGACAGTACCGATGGCCATCCAGGACCAAGCACGAGCTTTGATGTCACTGCCACGGCTCCCCCTGAAGCTGCCCCTGGCTGTCCTGGCGCTCAGGTACTAGAAGAGCCATCTACGGCGCCTCACAGTGGTGTACCTCATTCTCCGGAGGAATCGTCGTCCGAGAGTGACATAGAGAGCGACTTTGAATTCAGCGACGTTGACTCCCAAGGCTCAAGCAGTGGGACGTTTGATCAAGCTGGGGCATCAAGTGACGTTGACTCCCAAGGCTCAAGCAGTGGGACATTTGCTCAAGCTGTGACATCAAGCGACGCTGACTCCCAAGGCTCAAACAGTGTGACGTTTGCTCAAGCAGGGACATCATGCGACGTTGACTCCCAAGGCTCAAGCAGTGGGACGTTTACTCAAGCTGGGACATTAAGCGACGCTGACTCCCAAGGCTCAAACAGTGGGATGTTTGCTCAAGCTGGGACATCATGCGACGTTGACTCCCAAGGCTCAAGCAGTGGGGCGTTTGCTCAAGCTGGGACATTAAGCGACGTTGACTCCCAAAGCTCAAGCAGTGGGACGTTCGTTCAAGCTGGCACATTAGGCGACAGTGACTCCGAAGACTCAAGCAGTGGGACGTTTGCTCAAGCTGGCCCATCGAGCGACGTTGACTCCCAAGGCTCAAGAAGTGGGATGTTTGCTCAAGCTGGGATTTCATGTGAGGAGCTTTCATCTGCTCTCCAGGCACTAGGCACCGCAACCTTGCCGAACTCGACGACAAGGAAGGCGGAGGCGGTGGCTCTGGTAATGGCGTTCATGGTGGCAGGTGGGAGCACTTGGACTGACCTGGATCACCTTTTGGTATTGATAAATACACTCTTCGCACCTGCAGAAGATGTTTTGCCACGAAGCAAGTATTTTTTTCGTAAGTTGTGGGAATCCAAAGCGAAATCCTCGACCGACCTTCACTTTTACTGCAAGCACTGCAGCGACCTCATGACAGAACAGGCTGGCAGCAGAGGACTTACATGCCAAACATGTGGGCGGCAAAGTACGATGCAGCAGCTAAAAAATGAAGGAGCTTTTTTTGTCATCTTTAAGATGCATGATCAGGTCCAACATGTTATCATGAAAACAGAACGCATTCTACATGATGCCCTTCAGACGGGCTTTCCAGCCACTGACAGCATCAGCGACATAACACAAGGCAAAGCCTACAGGGATCTGAGAGCTTCAGTGCCCCTCAAGAACGACGACCTGACGCTGACGTTAAACACTGATGGCAGCCCCGTCTTCTCTTCTTCAGGCGCTTCAGTGTGGCCTGTTCAATTCCTTGTGAATGAGCTACCAGTCCCTGAGCGGTTCAAGCACTGTACAGTTGCAGGACTGTGGTTTGGCAAGGGACATCCGAACATGGCACTGTTCATACAGCAGTTTGTGGACAGCATCAATGACATGACTCCTGTTGTCTGGGAACACGAAGGTATCGCCCATACTTCCCGAGCCTACGTCCTTTGCTGGTGCCTCGACGCCCCAGCGAGAGCTGCAGTTCAGAACTGCATTCTTTTCAACGGGTACATGGGATGCCCTTACTGCCTGACAAGAGGAGAGCACCTGGATGGTGAGAAAAATTACTTTCTATTGAAAGCAATAGCCATCTTTGTGAAGCATTTGTGGGACACGAGAAACTGATACAAATTCCTAACATTCCACTAATTTGTTGCTTGAAGCCATATGATGTTACTTATCTCAGTGCAAACAGCCCTTTTTTTCATACTTCTGGGCCTTCTTACTGGTTGGGCATTTCTGCAACAGAGTCATTTCTTGAAGCTAGGCAGTAGAGATGTGTGCAGGCTCGGGCCGGCCTGAAAGCTCAAACCCAGCCTGACTGTCGGGTCGCGTTCGGGCCAGATTCGGGACAAAATATGAAGACTCTATTCAGGCTCGGGTTGAGCTGGGCTTGATGCACAGAGACTTGACAGCCAAACATTGTTAAATGTAAGAATGCGACTTTTGGAACAACATTAATTACCTTTAACATCTTTGAACATCTAGCTAGTAGCAGAAAGGTTGTACAAGTTGTAATCTAGGCAACGATAACAGAGATGAGTGTTGCGGGCCACAGCTAATTTGTTCCACGGCCAACCTCGGCGAGCAGCTATGGAGGAGCTCAGCGAATGACATGATGTAACACATGTTTAGAGCTAAAATTGGAAGTTTGATACGAGACACTGAGCATGACATGTTTCATTGCGCATACTTTAGTTAGGGGGTCTAAACATGTTTTTGACCACATCATTCCTCGAGCTTCCTCAGCACATCATAGATTGACTCTCCCGAGTGCTCTGAGGGAGATTACGTGTGTGAGATGTTCAAGAATGGTTAAGTTGCAAACAAGTTACAGTGCATATTCTGCTAGAACATACGTCTGCAGAGCACTCAGCCAAGAAACTCGCAGTATGAAAGGATATTAACCAATGACGAATCTCGTTGGAGGATTAGTCACTAAAATGCGGTGTTTGCTATGCAGAAGGACAATGACGTTTGCGGCTCTTTTTTTTTCCAGTGCTTTCACTGTCTACTGGACTAATCCTGTCCTGAGATCTGTCATTTTCCACCTTCCGAACAATGCTCTGATTAGCTTCTTGCGCAATCCACGTTAAAGTTTATGTACACTCTTTTTGAGTGTATGTGGTATATTGAATCAATCGTGCTAAGTTCTAGCGTCCAATCTGAGGCGCTCATTGGACGAAGCAAGATCAGTGTACGAATTTCGTGGTTCCTCGTTAAACTTTTAAAAGTAGAAACATATATAAGAGAGACCCTCCTTTCCAAAATTGATTTAAAACGAGTTGATTTCAACCTGATCAGCTCTCTACATGATAGACAGCCGGGCTCGGGTCAGGTTCATTTCAAAGGACAGTCAAGCTCGGGCCAGGTACCTGCTAAAATAATTTTTGGTTCCGTCGGGATTGCATTCACTTCTAAGACCACAGTCAGGCTAGGGCCAGGTCGGTTGAAGACTTTATTGGTCCGGACTGGGTCGAACCTCGAAATTCCGGTCCGATCAAATCTCTACTAGGCGTTATTACAGGAGCCGTCATCCTTCTGTAGTCAATAACTGTGATAATGCTTGCCTTGGTTTACACGTGTGCACATCCCACAGAGCTGTGTGCACAGCCCAGCAGGCAATGAATTTTGTAATTTCATTTATGCACATATTAAACATAAATTTTGGGCTTTTTATTTATCTATTGTTTTTACTGTATAGATAAATAAAATCCAGATTTGAGTGTAGATAGCCCAGGCTTTTCTTATAGGATTTTTTCTGTCCTCAACATTTTTGCATGTTAAAAAATAATTTGAGTTCATTCGATTTGCATCATGGAACTATATACTCATCATAACTATGGCTTTTTTGTATCTTGACAGGATGCTTGCGATACGTCAATTTGAAGGACACTACTCCAAGGACCCCTGCAGGTGTCCTGAGAGACATGGAAATTGCACGGGAGCTGGGTGGAACCTTTCCCATTAATGGTTACTTCCGGCCATCACCAACAGTAAACCTCCCACACTTCAACCTCGTGTGGGGGTTTACTGTGGAATACATGCATGCTGTGCTTCTGGGTGTTGCAAAACAAGTCACGGAGATGCAGCTGTCGTCTTCTAACTCTCAGGAGCGGTACTATATAGGTAAGTGTCATTATTGCATCTCAGATACTTTGAGAAATTACAGTGTATACACCTAAAAGATTCAGCACAGCAAAGACACAAACAAAAAACCAAGATGAAGTAGAAGGGTGTATACCCTTCTACTTAGTCCTCGTTTTTCTGTGCGCTTTGTCGAATCTCCCAACCAGCCTGCATCGCCACGCCAATTCACAGTATATACCGAATGCCGAACTTTTGAAGGAAAGTTCGGCAAAGATTCGGCGAAAATTCGGCAAATGTCTGTGCACGCGCGAGAACGCGACGGAGAAATAGATTGCAAATGGACGCCGTGCAGTCTTGCGGTACCATTGTGCAGTGTAGTACAACCAGTGGTTACGGCGCAGTGTGGCAACACGGTAGCTGCGCGTTTGTGAGCAAGTGTGGTTCTCTTCAATATTTTTGCCTCAAGAATAGAAGATCGACCAGTTATTTACGCAGTCCACTGCGCAAATGACAAATGATGCCGTGCATTCTGAAACATTGGTCGACAATTGCTTTAAAGCACTCGTCGCAATTATAACACTTCTGGTTTCGGCTCAGGAGTAGTGTTCCAAAACAAAATAATATTGCTTTTTCAATTAGTGTTATTTCGCTATTTTCATGTATCTACATAAAACTAAATACAAAACTAAAATGCTCGACGTTGGACATCCGACATTCCTAACTTTCCCTATCTTCCGAAACATTCGTGTGTGCCCCAACACCAGAAACGGGCATTTTAAAGGTTAAAAACGAGACGTTGTGAATATGGGACGCACACTTTTATGCAAAGCTGACGTCAAGTGACTCAAATCGAAAAATATGCATATTTACAATATTATTATTCTCTCTTCTGGTGAAGGCTCAGCAACCGTTGCATTCGTTTTCGCGCACAAAACGGCGACTCCCATAGAAAGCAAAAACGCAGAGTTATTGCCTTCATTTTAACAGTGTACACGACATGCAGGCTTGCACTCATTATGCCTCAAAGCCGAAGCTCTCGTAGCGTGATTCGTGACTGCGCCACGCTCGCTTCTACCCAACCTCGTTGTCGCGCCACTTCTGCAAGGAGTCACTAAAATTGCCAGTAAACACACAAAAAACTACTCCGATACAATTAGCTTATAGAATATCACCTTATTTAGTAATAACTATGTCAATATGCATTACATGTTGCATTTGGGTTTAGAAAAAAGAAACATAAAACCTTTTTTTCGCCAGAAAAAAGTTCGGCAGAAGTTCGGCTTTGCCGAATCCCAAGATTCGGCGGCAAACTTTTGATTCGGCAAAAGCTCGGCCCATCACTAATATACACTGAAAGTTTTATGTCTCTCTTGAGGACATAAGAAGAATAGAGAGAACCTTGTTTTAGTGCTACAACAATTACCATTTGCATGTGGCAGAACAACTTTTCATTAAAGTTTCAGTTCCACTGTGGGTTTGACCCGACAAATGTTACCGCTGAAGGAGGCGCTGAAGGAGGCGCTGAAGGAGGCGCTGGAGTAAAAAGGCAAACTAGACGTTAGGAAGATAAGACTCCAATGTGGGTCTTCCGGGTATGGCGACCTGATTCAAGCTGTAGGTGAGCAATTTAGCCAGTGCAGTGCGACTGCTCTACTTCGTGTCAGCATGAACTATAGTTGTCTGCCAATGCTGAAAGCACGAGTTCATTGTTTTGGATTACGCATCGGCGGCTGCACGAGTGCTTGAGGAGCGAGAGCGCTAGTAAAGCTACCCTCTCATGCTGGCATAGCCTTGCCTGTTAATCCATGCTAAGGTGATGCAAATGACTGTAAACGACTAAATTTTTGCGAGGACCTAATTTTTGTGAATTTCTTGAATCGCCTACGATTCCCAAAAAATAGGTCCCACGAACAATTCGGGCAATATGTCAACACTACGGAAGCTACATTCGATTCGCAAAAATTTGAACCCACGAATAATATTAAATTTCGAGCTTTGGGCTGATTCGCGTAAATTTGAGCCCGCAAAAATGAAATTGTTTGCAGTATAGCCTGGCGTGTTCAACCTACACCATGCAGTAATGATACACGAACATGGGCCGGTACAATGCTTATCCAGATCAAAACTTACAGGGGTGGGGATAGAACCCAAAAGCCCTGCAGCACGTGAGCTATCGCTCTTAAGTATTTCGAGCTACGAAGCGCTAGCATCGGAGCTTGCGGGAAAAAATAGCTACGGGAAAGAAAAAAGGGACACCTGAAAAATAAAAATTAAAAAAATGGATGAAGTCTGCACAGGGTAAGCTACGCGCTCATGCTAGCAGTTTTAATGTTCTTTCCATCGTGGGAGGCAGATCCCTGAGCTCTTGTAGATCTCTGTGTGCGCGTGCATATCCTTCCATGTAACTTTTAAGTATTTGGCTTCTGAGATCTAGCCACCATACCGAGGATATCATTCGTGCCCATTTTTGCTTGCACAGTGGCACACAGTGGTAAAAAGACATCTGGCGAGGTGCGATTCCGGCGCAACACCGCTCTTTGCATGGCCGCAGCATACATCTTAATGGCAGCTGTTAGCCACGCCCAGCGGCCACACGCCATTTCGAAACCGCGCCGCTAGGTGGCGCACAATTGGTAAAAGGGTTTATCGAGCACATCGACGTAAAAACTGAGACGACAGCTGACTACAATACAAAGACCGTACTGAATGACATGATATGAATTTCTTCAAGTTGCTTATTGTAAGTTTATATCAAGACGCTTCCAGTGCGCGTACCAGAGTTGAAGATGTGGCTTCATGGGTGTGGCATTCAGGGAGAGGGACAATATATTTAGTATAGCTTTGAGATGTTCATTTTCATAGCATATATATTTTTTTTTATTCGCAGGAAGCACCACTGCTGTGACTTCTATCAGCGGTCGCCTGGAGGAAATTCGACCACCACACTCCTTCACAAGGTTCCCAAGATCCCTCAGCACTCGGAGCCACTGGAAGGCGTCCGAGTGGCGCCACTGGCTCCTGTATTACTGGCTCCCTTCCACACTCGGGATCCTGCCGGAGCAATACTGGCTCCATGTGAAGAAGCTGGTGGAGGCCATCCATATCCTTCTTAGTTCAACTATGACGGCTGCATCTGTCGACCGGGCTGGTCAGTACTACACTATTGAATTCGTTTTTAGTTTTACTTCGTTCGAAGCGATTGCTTGTGATGATGTTGAGTAGAGTAAGCCAAAAGGGCCGACCTCTTTTCTTGTCATCCTTCCTGATACAAGAAGGATGGAAATTGTTCCTTTGTTCTTCACTTGCTTTGACACTTATTTTCTTCTCACAAAAATGAGTAAGGAAAAAAGGAAAAGAAGGAATTTTCGCCAGGCCGAAGTTATTTTTGCAGTGCAACATTTAAAGTATAAGCTTTCTTTTCTTTAAAAAAAACAAAACAGAAGTGCCGTCATTTGTAAACATAGACAAAAGAATGCACTTGTAGAGAATCTGTTAGTAACCATAGATAGCCAAAGTCTCTTAGCAAAATGGTGGCTACCACTCAGGCGGCTGAAAGGTACGGTAATATAAACAAAAAGTTTTGTTTTTCAACATACCAGGAATCTAGCAGGTTACTCAGTTGCTCATTGAGTTTTGTGATGCTTATTATTCTGCCTAAATATTGATTTTCCAAAAACTAACTTTCTGTTATTTAAAGCGAAGGCTCGCTTTACGGGTCTTCGCAAAGGGTGACATCAGATGTGAAAAGTCGGTTTCCGTAGTATTTAGCAGCCACCCGGAGCAGTTGCCGTGGTGAGCTATAGCACGCACCATTAAGGCTTCGGTCCCACCGTGGCCATCTTGAAAGGCAAGACAGCAGTTTAATTTATTAAAATAAACGTATCAACATTGAATCAAAACTTGCTATGCAAACATCTTTCTACTGTTGGGCATTTGAGGGAAAATTGTAATAGTCGTAGCTAGATTATTTAATTAAATAATTTACGACTAATTATTCCTACTGAGTTCATACTCCTCTAATGGTGTTAGGGGGGCGATAATTTTACATTTTGTAGTCAGCGTGACAATAAAGCGTTGGACGAGAGCGTTTTCGAAATTTTTGATTTAAAGCATGTTTTTGAAGATAAAACATTTGTTCCACGAAACTTTTTATTTTCTTCAAACACATTCTAAATACAAAACTTTTAAAAAGCTCTCGTCCACTTCTTCATTCTCACATTGACAACCCGATGCAAAATGATTGCCCTCCTAACATTAACATTAGAGGAGAAAAATATGAACTCCGTAGCAATAATTAGTCACTAATATTCTATTTAAATAATCAAGCTACGACTATTACATTTTTCCCTTAAATGCCTAAGAACAGTGGAGAGATGTTTGTGTAGCGACTTTTCAATCATTTTTGTACTTTTATTTAAAAAAATTGAAAGCTGTTTTCTTGCCGCTCAAAATGGCCACGACGGGACCACAGCCTTAACTTGCAAGAGGATGTTGACGACAATATCGCAACATAATGTGAATGACAGCAACGTTTTACCAAGCTGTGACGGGCTTTGGCAACCAGAAGCGTTGGACCGTTTTGAACATGCGTTGCCCATTTGGTGCCCGAGCGAATTTGGCGCCCGCAACACAACAAAATAGCTAGCTTTCATGGTGTAGAGTGCCCAGCCAATAGCTGTTTCCTTATTCTTTCGAGTGATTTGTTCAAATAAAGGTTGCGACGACTGCGACCATGGGCTTGATAGTCAGATTGTCATTGAGATAAGAATTACAGTGCAATCCACTTATAACGATATTGACAAACGCAGAAAATCCTTTCATTATAACCGATTATCATTCTATGTGGAATGGCCTTTACAACTTCCGAAATAAGGCCCCCATGCAGCCGGACGCTCCATATTACTGAGCAGTACCACAAAGTATATCATGTCGAAACTATTAGCTTTGAAAGAAAAATTTTACGTCTTTATTAGTCTTTAACCAAAACATATAAAGAAGCCTTGGGTAAATATTGCATGAAAAATGAAAATCCAGGCTTCTTTTGCAGAACCAGGAACTAGATGATCCCTTGGTGCGCACAGCACCCAGTTGCTGCCCGTCTGCCGGCAGCAGCCCGCTCGCAGGCACGAAATTGATCAGTAACTGGACCATGAGAAAACTGCCGTGAATAAAAATTGGAAACAGACTATTGTCTATGAGACCGTCAGTGCCGTCATTGAGTACGCTGCCAATGGTGTCGTCTCCGGCGTTGACGGCGGTCGCAGGAAACACGGTCGTGGGGCTGCGACGTCATCACGGGTGGCAAGTACAGCGCGGAAGAGAAGAGCTCATATACTCGGATGAAGCTCGCAACAACGAAAACCTTGACGCGAATCCTTCAGTACACTTTGTTTACCTTTAACCTTTGCCGAAACTACCAAGACTTGAGTTCCATATGCTTGTCGGCGAGCACGTGTTGCCAGCGCAATTTTTGAAATGCAAAGACTCACGCTGATGATGATGGTAAGTTTGTTTTCATGCCGCGCACGGTGTCCGTCCATGGGTCCGTGGAAAGTTCGGCATCATTTTCTCTGTAGTTTTTCCGTGTCTTTAGTTTCATTTTTTGCCTGAATTTTATAGAAAATACATTCCAAGCAGCTCTGTTACGATTGCTGTGTCTGTTATGCCTAAGATATTCCATTGTTGTGTGTGGTTTATTTTTAAATAGACCCAATGGAAAAATTCATGCTTCACTAAAAACCGATCGCTATAACCGATATATTGTTATATAGAACGATATATCGGTTGCCCATAGATTGCATGCTGTGTGTCTGACTTAGGAGTCAGAAAATGCGAGGGTTTTTCCAGTAAAAGGCTAACAAGGAAATGGCTTTCAATATTTTGGTTTAGTTACTTATCTTTAAGGTATCGTAAGTGGATTGCACTGTGTAGGCAACGTTCAATAATAACCTCCCTCTGACTTGTAGAAAAGGCCGTAAAAATAATATTGAAAATGAGTGATAGTCTCTTAATGACTGCTGATCATCACTTCTGGAGCATGAATATAATACCTTTAGCAATGTCTAAAATCTCAGAAGTCTTTAGCGAATGATGTGTGCAGACACGAAGGACAGACAGCATTGAAAAATGTTTATTATCCTGATCATAGTAGCGGACAAACCATCAGTCGTAATTTCTTAGCAATGTAAGCTTAGCTGACCTCCGCGAAACACAAAATATTTGGGAATAGTCAGCATAAAGAAAGGTCACCCCATACCTTTTGTAGCCCGTTTACTCTCTGAGGTCTAGCAGCTTCACCGAGCAAAGAGCAATCCGATAGAAGAAGCGGAAAATACTTCTCACATTGATTTTTTATAGAGCTTTCACTGGTGAATGTCGTCTTGTAATAATCCTCGGACCATCGAACACACAGGCACTTAGTTGTAAAAGCTGATTACAGCGATGTCGATGCTGCTTAGTGCAATAGCAGCAATAAAAAAGACAAAAAAAATCAAAAGACGCGGGAGTGCCCATACATTGCATGCTGTGTGTCTGACTTGGGAGCCAGAAAATGCGAGGGTTTTTCCAGTAAAAGGCTAACAAGGAAATGGCTTTCAATATTTTGGTTTAGTTACTTATCTTTAAAGACTTAGACTGAAGTATATGCTTTTCAAAATTATTAAACTTCAGAACTCTAATGATTTATAAAGTTAAAAATAAAAAAAAATGAAACCACGTCGTTCCCTTCAACCATTCATCCGACGATTCCAAAGTGATGTCACACAACAATGTCATTCAAAATGCATTTATCCCACAGTCTTGGGCGTTGATGTCGTCCATATCGATGCATTCATTACTGTGAATTGACTTTTGTGGCAGGCAAACGCGGCTCAGCCTAGATAAAGCTTGGTAATTATTCGCTGGAACAACCCTGGGGCCTATTTCTGTTGTCAAATAAAACTCAACACCTGTTCATATTTCCTTAAATGGAAGCTATCGTTCACATTCTCCCTGCCTGCTTCATTCCTGTTGGTGTTCTATAATGGAAACAAAGAAAATAAGCCGGAAATGTGTCGAATGAATTACCCAGCGTCTATTTTTTCAGGGTTTGCCAACTTATGTTTTAGTGACACCACACCCAAAGTGCAAATATGGCACTCAGATTGAAGGTTAACACTCGTGTGAAATTTGTTTTTATGCTTGACCTGTAAGAGACTAGACAATTTTTACTTGCACAAATATTTCTGTGGCCAGAAATTTAAAAGTTATAGATGTGCATGCTCTCATACCTTGAGCACCAGTAAAAGCATTGCACATTTACTTACTTATTCTGAAATTCCGCAGAACTTAGTTTTAAAGTATAGTGGCTAGAATATTTTAATGGTGGCGCATGGGAAAAAACTGCAGAGGATACAATATTGTGACTGCCCCATAATTATGATGCACTCATGTGACTAAGTGACTTTTGTATTTATAGAGACCCTGCTGAGGAGCTTTGTCTCTATGACTGGACGGCTGTATGGAGCAACTTCCATGACCTACAACGTCCATCAGCTGTGGCACCTTCCGGAAGCGGCACGTCAGATGGGGCCCCTTTGGGCTCACTCGGCCTTTGTCTTCGAGGGGGGAAATGGCCGCCTAGTAAAACTGGTGAAAGGCGCCAGTGCTGTACCCCAGTAGATTTTAGAACGAGTTGTTATGGCCCAGCAGCTAGAACAAACTTTAGCTTCATCGCTCTTGAGGGATTCTGGAAAGCCCTCTGCAACGATATGTTGGGGTATCCCGAACTTAAGAACTTCCAGGTTGCCGGCAACGTGTCCTTGCTCGGACATTCTCGCAGGGCCTCTTTGAATGACGAAGAAAGGTCCTGCCTTTCGACTAGTTTTAGACCTGACAGCTCCTGTGCTGAAGTTGTAGAGTTTTATCGGTTTGTCCTTCAGGGGCAAATATTCCACAGAAGGAGTTATTCGAGGGCCAGAAAGTCGGACTCATCTGTTGCACAAACAGAAGACCTGTCATATGTTGTCATCATGAAGGTGCTCTTTTTCAAGGGTGTGGTCTTCCTCCTATGTCGGAGGGTAATTGTTGCAACCAGTGCTGGGTCTTTCCCAAGCCACATCAAACCCTGTTTGGTATCACAGGTTGGGCTACATGCACTCCGACCCCAGCAGCTCAAGGCCCCGTGCCTTTTTTTTCAATTCAAGTCTCCAGCAGCGAGCTATGTTTGCGATCTCCCAAACTTAATTGAGCGGGATTAACTTCTCTACCTCCTGAAAGGTTTAGTCGGCATTTTTTTCTATGTTTAGGGGTTAAAGGAGCTGTGCTACTGTTTCAGTGCTTTGCTTAAATAATTTGGGGTTGGTGTCTCAGCCTTTCTGAAGTAAAGAACAAAAAACCGCTTTTGCCTGCATGGCCTAGTTTTTATTTTAAAAATGGACAAAGATTGAGGTTTTTGGCGCCTCTCAACACCTTCACCATCTTCCGAGTCACGTGCATTCTGACGTCAATGGGGTGGCGCGGGGTTCCGGTGAAGCTCTCTCTCTAGAGCCATCAGTGAGCAGCGAGAACTCATCCGCTCGCGACCGCGTGACCACGTGCTGGCGAGCGCAGCTCGAACAATATGGTTAAAGGAGGAAAGTCTCATCCGGGTCCGGCCATCCCCGTCCGGCTCTGCCCCCGTCCCCCTCCGGCTTCAGGCGGCTGTACGCGGTAGCAGATAGAGCCGACGGTTTTGTGGATCTAGGATAGATGGCGCCACTAAAACTCCGTATAATAAACGTTTAGTCAATGGTACCAGGTTTTTGACACATTTATATTTATGTTGGAACGACAAGATTTATAGAAAAGTTACCTTTTATCGAGCAGGTATTCGCACAACTTGCTATCTTTCTACAAGACCCCCATTGATGTCATGCCGCGTGATTCTCATGGCCGCCGCTCGCGGCTGCAGGTCGGGGAACATTCTAATTTTTGCCTCGCGATTACGCGGCGTAATCGCATCATTTTGATGCAAGGAGGTGTGTTTTTTGTCATCTGTGATAAGGTGAACAATGTCAAAAGTAGAAGATGCCAACTCTCAACGTTAAAATCGTTGCACGGCTCCTTTAAGAGAAACTTGCACCATACTAGACTAAGTGCCAATTTTGTTGCGCCATGCTCCCACCGCGGCCACTGCACTCAGAAATCATGTTTTGCTCGATTAGGAGGGGTCATTCTTAATTTTTTGTAATGGTTCTTAATGTATTTATGTCTCGTACTTGTTAGGATTATTATAGGAATTTGTTTCTCAAGCATGCTTTTTTATCAGTGTTTCATAGATTGTTTGAGATCTCTTTTTCATATATATAATGTTATGCACCTTTAATAGCCACACAACTGTGTGTATTTAATTGCATTCTGTCAGGGATGGGCAGTATTGCAATATGAATGTGTCCTGATAGTATTTCAGAAACAATTTTTTTATTTGTATTTTTGTATTTGCACTCTTTTCAAATGGTATTTGTATATCTGCATAGAAGTAAGTTTTCTAATATATTCCTACTATCACAATACAATTAGGGGCCCATGTATTTTGTTACAGCTTTTGATGCTCTGTCTTTATTTTTGTTCTAATTAAGAGACATCAGTGTTCTGGAAATGGGAGTCTGAGGTTTTGTTACGATGCAGACCAAGATTCATTAAAACTGTGTCTTCTGTAACCCCATTCTCAATTCAGAAAGCATAATAAATTGTGGGGTGCTCCAAGCTTTACAAGTGTACTACCCTCCCTCAATGGGGATATAGCATCCACCTTCCAATTTTACATACGGGTGGGATAACATTGCTTCATCTAACCATGCCATTTCGAAATCACTGCTGAAACAAGTGCAAAGATTAGGCAGGAGTGTATACCTACTAGAGGTGACGTGGAAGGACAAGAGATTAATTTTGAGGCCTTCATTCTGAGAAATATGGATTTCAGTATCAATAATTCTGTGTCAATATTTCTGTTCTTGCAAAATGCATTCCTGTATTTTTATTTCCATATTCTTGAGCATCTACTTTTTAAATGTATCTTAGATACATATCACAATACTTTTTTGAATATGTATTTCAGTATCAGTATTTTACTTGTTATTGTCATGTATAACAGTATTTGTATTTCTTTATACTTTGCAGATTATTTCTGCGTATCCCTGTATTCGTTTGTGTTTTTACATTAAAAGTGGTTGTTGCAACACACAAATTTAGTATGATTCTGAAGTTCTTCTTTTTTCAACTATGCGCATTTGCTTTCCCTAGTTCCTCAGAAACTTTTGCAATTGAGACAGTCTTGTTAAAGGGGCCCTGCAATGCTATTTTAGCTGCTGCCTTTTTTTTCTTTTTCTATGACGGTAATTGGGTAACCGAAAGAACAGGGAGAGTTTCAAAATAATAGTGCATCTCATTTTACTCTGAGAGTGGTGGTGTCGCGTGGTGCATGCTCTCCCAGTTCAATTGCACGTAGCCCTTCAATTGAACTCTACAGAAAAGAGGACACATGCAGTGTCCACTCTTCACACTCTGCTCCCATGAGGTTGTTTTTTTATAAGGTGTTTACCTTACACCAGTCAATCATGTTTAGTGTTAAGCTTACAATTATGGCATGTCATAATTGCAGGCAACAAAATATGCAGAGATCAGATTGTAATAAATATATTGAGAGCAATTAAGTTATCATATATTCATCTGAGTAATTGATAATTACAGATACTAAATTCACACATTAAAATGAGCCTAGTTTAAATTAGATAAATCTCATGTCCTAATTATGTTTAAACGTTTTGAGATATATTGGGGGAGCTGCGACACCACAGATTTAGTAAAAACGAAAATACATTTACTATTCTCATCAATTTTCTGGAAATGTTTCCAGTGGTTCTGCAAAACTGGATTTGTCACCAGTTTTTTCAAGCATTCACAAACTGGATTATACATAACCACCATGTTAGATGTGTTTCCAGAAGGGTCATGTCCAGTTTTTGTTTTCCAGTTGTCTTATTTTCCAGTCTTAAAAGCTTGTCCTACTGGATATGCATCACTGGTATATATTTCCGTTTTCAAAACCAGCGTGTCCTAACTGGATACGCGTTACCGGTATATATTTCCGGTTTCAACAAACTGGAGATTGTCTTTCCACTTGGCGTTCCAGTCATTCCTTGGTGGATTTAGCATTTCCAGTTCATTTCCAGTTTCATTTTAGACTGGTTTTTTCGGTAGGGGCATCATCAGACTGTCACCGCGAAGCGTTCTAAACGAAGGGGGGGTGAACACGTGCTCCAGTGATACACTCACATTCCACCACTGCGCGGTCGAAAAGGGGCGACCGCTGCTTAATTGACTTCTTTGGATTCTACTGTACGCTTTCGTCGGATGTAATGTTAAACGGAGTATAGCCGACATTAAGAGAGAACATCAGGGACATATGAGATGAAAACCAGAGCGAGGAAAATGGAGGTGGTAGAAATATAACTCCCAGAAACGAATTAGGAGGCAGTGAAATACGAATACCTCGAAATCAAAAGTTCTAAGCCATGATATGCTATGGTTTTATAACCATATCACAATTTCCGAACAGTATCGATTGTGCAATATTGCAATTTAGTTTATCATTAGGCACTGTGCTGGATTATGGCCTGTTCAGCTCAAGGAGCTTGACGCCTTAGGAAAAGTAACATTATGTTGGAAAACAAGTACAAGGATAATATTTTTGAAAAATAATAGTTTTTTTTTTTTTCACTACCGGGTTACGTTTGTTAGGGAGACAGCATCGCGGTGCTTGCGTAATTCTCGATCCTTGCGTGGAAGTTGTTATTCCTACGCCCTTTCCTGAATATAATTTTAAGGACTTCACACCACTTTCTCTTCCGCTTTCGATTCCGATCGCTACATCAATCGTACTATGTGTACGACGAGACTCCTCAGCGAGCCCTTTCCGGAACTTCGTTACTCGGCCCCGCTACGAACTTTCCGAGGTCCAGCCATTCGGCGTGCAAAAAGCGTGCTTTCACAGAACAAGCGTTCGCGCTGTATGCCAATTGGTGGTGTTCATCGCGCTTATGGAGGCAACGAACCTTGCTGTTGTTAAACATTCTTTCGTGAGCATTTTTTGCATAAAACAATGAAAACTAATTCGAGTTTGGAGTTTAAAATATATCTTGTGCAGCTGCGACTAGATATGCACAAAACGTTTGGCGTTTTGTTTAGCTTTTATTTTTTCAAATTTTGTGCTTACCCACCGAGACATGGCCCACCCAACTTTTTTTTATGAATCTCAGACGGCAGGGGGGTGGGCGATGGCTCCGGATATTACGGTAATGTGGATTGTACAGGGGTTATACGGTCCTGTCGTCAAGATAAGTATGATAATTCACTGCAATTTTTAAAACAGATTTTTAATTGGTAAGCATAAACACACGGTTCCAATTACAAACTTGACTAGTGTCACTGAGAGCCTGCAGACCATAAAATACACTATATACAAACGCCAGACGTATAAAGCGAGTTGGTGCGAATTTGTTACGCGCCATTCTGGGGCTGGCGCCAGTTGTCCTGTGGGGCGCGGCCCCTCCTCGACAGGTAGTCCCTCGATCTCTTCGAGTGGGTGCCACCTTCCTGCACCCGGTCGTTCTGGCGGCCGCTGTTATTTGCTCCGCGGCGGCGCGGGCAGTCCTTGACCCGATGGCCAATCTGGGAGCACAGCCGGCAACCCCGGTAGTTGGGGTGGTGTCCGTCGACGAGCTGGCGTCCGCCAAAGAAGTAGCCCTGCGCAGAAATGCGTCCTGCTTTAGTACGGGGTGTCCAAAAAATATTTTGCGGACCTTTCTTAAAAGGGAGGGCAAGAGAATGTTCGATTTTTTTCAAAGTTTACATTCTTGAAATCTTTTCAGCCTCCCCACAAACTATGATTGCTCACTTTTATATATATCTATTTTAAAAATAGCAAATTTCGAAACCCAAAAAGTTGAGAATAATTTTCTCAGCTTTGCCATTTTTGTCAGGTGCCATTTACACCACCTTTTCTTCCCCATTCATGTCAGTTCATGTGAAAATCCACGCACATTCCCCAATTTTGAGGGAATGTGGGTGTGACGTGAACAGTAGGAAATTGCCTAGAAACTGATAAGAGAAGAAAATAAGAAAACTGGTTCGGGGATTATCTGTATATTCCGGAAACACTAAACCCTAGTCCAGTGGTTCTCAAATAGGGGTCCGCGGACCCTTTGGGATCCGCGAAGGTATTCTAGGGGTTCGCGAAGTCCTGCCTTATCAGTCAAGCCCGGCAATACAAGCTGTATTTTTTCGGATTGAGCAGAAACCTTTTAATTTCCGGGTGAGATTTCTGGTGCGTACGTCAATGAGAGAAGTCTACTTCACACTAGCACTTACTTATTTCCACTTATTAAATCATTATTATAGCTAACCTATACATTTCCCTTCACATCACCACCCACGGGGTCCTCCATCATCTCCGCCGATCCACAAGGGGTCCGCGAAGCATCATTGGTTGAGAACCACTGCCCTAGTCATTAAGGATGGATGAAGGTTAAGAACGTTTTCTTATGTTTCTGCACATCTCACTTACATTCAGCACGCAAGTGTATTTTTTAATGCACGCATTCAATCTGCAATTAGATTTCAGATATATTTTTAAACAAAAATACAGTGCAATTTGCTTTTAACGTTACCGCATATAACGATGAACTGATTATAACCATCAGGTTTGAGAGGTAATAGGCTATAAAAATTGAATTTTAGGGTTTTCTTGTTATCGTTACGAGTGAATTGCACAAATTATACAATTCTAATTAGCATCATGTAATTTTAATTAGTAGCAATTTTTATAATCATAATTAGGCCATTTCTTACAAGTCTCTAAAGTGATTTCTCCGTGAAGATCCGCAATTGAAAAATTCCAAAAGTCCATCATACATCCTTAACTCAGTCTTATAACATTGCCATTGATTATAAATAAATAACAATTGTGAAAAACCAATAAATAGGACACTAATTACCTAAAGTTTCAGATAATTACTTTTTGTCTATTGAAAATTGAAAGAAAGCTTTAGGATGCGGTTTAGTTGCTAATAAGAACAGTACCAGAAGATTTGTAAGGCAAAGACACTTGGCAAGAAAAGGCAAAGCTAAGAAAAAATTATGAGCCATTCCACTCTGTGAATGGTGGATGACCAGCGAAGCTGTTTAGCACGCGACACAGACGTGACACAGAATTTTGAACAAAGGTACGAACACATCTATTGTCTTGATCGATGGCCATCGTGACGAGCCGGAGGAAACTAGACACGCGCGACGCCGCCGCCACCCGGCGGAGAGTATAGACACGCGCGGCGGGACCGCCACCCCGGAAGGAAAGGGAACTATAGCACGCAAGCTCTTGGAACGTCGACTAAGAAAAGGCGATGCGAGCGTAGACATGGCCGACGCGGGTCGCACAACTGATCTTGAAAATGGTGCCTATTAATAACTAATCTACTGAAAATGCATATCGAAGTGATGAGACGTATAAGCATTTCGCATAGAATGAAGCAATTTTGCATGAAATTCGGGGCCCGAGTTTTTCTTGACGCACACGAAAGATCCACGGAACCCTAGCCATAAACAGCTTTGCTGTAAAATCACTCTCAATAATCCTCATCCCCCACATGAGGTGGCAAAGGTCCTTCCCATGGCAGATCCACCATAGACACATCCTTGATGTGACGGGAGACGGAAACTCACGATGTAGCTGTCGTCGGCGGTGGGCGGCTTGCGGAAAGGGGTCCCGAACAGAGCCCTACCCTTGATCAGGGCCTTCATGATGGAGGCGTTCACTGAAAAGTGCCGGCAAGAATGTCAGTGAGGCCATGGGCCCTTGGAATAACGGCATTCGGTTAAGTACGGGTCGGTAGTAAGTCGCACTCATTCTGTATTTGTTCGTTAGAAAGGCTGCACAAAATACACAATTTGAGAAATATGTATCCCTGGGTGATCGATTCTCAAAAGGAACTCACTCTTCCGGGAGACGCCGTTGCCGAGGTTGTGGTCCAGTTTAAAAGGGTCTGGAACATAAGTGCACCACAATTAACAAAACGAGAAAACAAGTTAGGACCACCGAAAGAGGAAAGTTTCACTATTTTAAACACAGTCTGGACTGGAAAACAGCCTCCTCATCAGCCAAACTAATATTGGGCATACATTTACCACCCTGATCGGCAGGAAAAAAAAGATAGTACGAAAATGCATTAGCATACACTAGAAACATACACTTCAGTGTTGGACATAGACGGCGGTCGCCAGGGACTCCAAGACTATTACAAATAAGTCATCGTTAGTCAATCCGCGACACGCCCCACGCAGCAAACATGCTGAAGCTCAACGAGAGACAGAGCACGCTTGCGTCTTCAAAGTTGTATCCACTAAACCCTCTGAAGTGGAGCAGGGGGATCCAGTTTGTGTCGAAAAACGGCATGTCACGAGGCGACGACTCACCCTCGATGGCAATGCAGCGCGAGGTCCAGGACTTCTGAAGGCGAGTGACGGGCTCGCGATGCCGGATGCAGACGACGTCCGCCCGGAAGTCGAACACCTCCGTGTAAAAGCGGAGCAGCCCCAGCCAGAGCTCCCCAACCGACTCGTTGTTCTGGCCGAAGTCGCTCCACACCGACTGCTGCAGACGAACACGCGTCACTCAGCACGACCTCTAGCCAATTGCAAGGTTGCCCCACAGCGGCGGAAAACCCGCCGCCACGGCGTTGCCGCGGGACCTACGTCAGTTTGCGAGGTTGTGCAACAGAAAGCGAGAAAGCAGCTTCAAAACGAGACCAAGATGGTTGAAGTCGGATAAACAAATCTAAGGGGGGGGGGGGGGGGGGGGCACGGGGATTGAAAACCTAAAAATCGCGAAAAAGTCAATTTTAGGAAAACAAATTTTTTGGATTGTATATGCCTTAGAGGGATATTGAACCGAAATTTGGATTTCGCGAAATAAGGCCGCAGAAACGTTGAACGGACGGTATGCGAACTCCAAAACATCATTCATACATTGATATCTCCCACATAAGGCCATAATACTTTTGGAAAAGACGGGCGCGATCAAGCGAGGGAAAATTTGAGAATGAGGGGAAGCGGCCCCGCTTCTCTCCTCCTCGCTCCGGTTCACCAGCTCAACGGGACGTAGCGAGGAGGAAAGAGAAGGATAATTGTGACGTGACTTGTCTCATCGGCCTCATGGGGCGCGTTCAATCTCGCACTTCTTTCCGAAAATACGGCGATCCGTTAGAGATATCGCTGTATGAGTGATGTTTTGTGGTTTTGCACCGTCCCCGCCTATCCGTCCAGCCTTGTTTTGTGAACTCAAAATTTTGGTTCAGTATCCCTTTAAACTACCTCCACTGTAATTATCTACAGCTAATTGACTAAGAAAATATTTTGAAAGAAATATTTACGAGGGCCTGGCGCCATCCCAATCACGCTGAAGACGCAAAATCAAGCCGCTTGCTTTCATCTTGTCGGACAGCCGCCATCGTGGTTCGTTTTTGAAGCGGAGTTTTCACGAAAGGAAGTGTCTAGAGCTCCGTCCAGACGGAACGATAGTCGCCAATGAAGTTCCGTCCTTACTGAACGAACCATAGCAAACCGTGTAGAAGGTGCAGAGTTCCGTCCAGACGGAACTATAAACTTATATGAACTGAGCGATGGGGAGCCGCCCCCGCGAAGCGGCGTGTACAGGTAGGCCAGGTGAGTTAGCATATTTGTAATGAGCCGCCGCGTGCTGTCGCCGCGAAGCGGCGTGGACGGGTGGTTAGGTATAGTTAGGTTAGCGCACGCCCTAGTGAGCCGGAACATTAGCACAGACGGAACTCTAGTGGCGACTATCGTTCCGTCTGGACGGAACGCTAACCTACAGCCTTCACGAAAACACGGCGGTGTCGTTTGTTTGTCAGTGCCAAAGAGAGTGGGTAAAGGATAAGGTGTGCGTGACAAGTGCGAAGTTGCCATTGGTCTGAAGTACTGACGTCAGCATGTGTTAACCTCTCCCTCTCTCCCCGGCGCTGACAAACCGACAGAAACCGCCGGGTTTTCTTCAAAACGAGCCCTTTCGTTTTCGTTAAAGTAACACTCACAGCGGGCGCAGAGCCAGAGAGGAGGACGCGCCAAGGCCAACACCTCCTCAATAAGAAAGCCTAAATCCTGAATTTGCTTGCGTCACTAAAGAAGGCCAGAGATTGGACATGACTACGGCCTCAGTGTTCGGCTGGGACTCGGGCTCTCACTGATTGGACACGTGTTCCGGCCGAACGCTGACGCAGCACTCGTGTCCAATCTGTGTCCTACGATGGCCTTCTTTAGTGACGCAGAAAAATTCAGCACTTAGGCTTTCTTATGTAGGAGGTGTTGCCGCGGCGGGGTAGAATGCAGGCGTGCTCAGTTGCCGCTCCGTCGTCGGCGCTCGTTCTTTGCTCTGGGTTTCCGTAGTACCGGTGCATTTGCTGGGATGTGTGTGTGTAGTTAAAGCGATGGATGCGGTTCACTCTGCGAGTGATATAGATGCGGTTCCTTCCATGATTGGTATGGATGTGGTTTTTTCCACGAGTGATATGGATGACCGTATCCAAGGGCGTCGGCACAGTCTGACAGGCTGAGTATCGAAAAGGGGCAAACAAAATTACAGGAAGACACATTGATGGATTCTCTGGGAATGCGTCAGCATGATCCTTAAGAAACGCCAAACACGTCCTTCTTTGGGAAACGCCAACAATGACTCCATAGCGAGGCCGAAACGAGGCAGCAAAAAATAGACTAAGCAAAAGAGAAAGCCAAAAGAGAAGGGTGAAGGGATCAGCGTTAGCGATTCTCAAAGGGAGACGTGTGTGGCGCTTCCCAGGGGTCATGCTAACATACTCGCTAAGAATCCACCAATGGATAATTTTTCTTCTTTTTGCCGCATAGTTCTGGCGTTATCAGCGTTCTCCCGCCTCGCGAATTGTGAAGCAGTCAGTGGCCAAAACGCCCGCCCAAGGGAGTGCACGACTACTATTGGCCGTGACGTTTGTTCTCCTTCCGTTGCCATGGCTACCACGGAGCCAGGACGCGTCTCACCAGCCTCGCGTCCGTCATCTACTTGTTCCTGCGCTTTGTGAACTCCACTTCGCTTTTTGCCATCTTTGCGATCGTTTGCTGCCCTCCGTTTTAGTGGCTTCGCACACTCTGCCCGCGTGTTTCGTGGCCGCAAGAAATGTGGGGAATAAATTAGGAGACGGTGCGCGCATTCGACGCACGATATCAGTTCATGCAAGCTTCTCTGCATGGCCCCCATCGGAAGCAGCATCGGCGGCCCGCGTCTGCACAGCGGGGTGCCAATGCTCATCACGTCACTACTTCAGATTGCGATTTATCTATCTATGCGATCGGCCGTTGAAAACTAAGTGAAGACAACAGCGGAAGAAAAATACAGCATGCAAGGACACTTCCAACTACTCTGCGGTTAAATTTGTTTCACGTGGCGCAATCCTGGTTGCGATTTTCGTAATCTTCGGTTGCAATGTTGCTCGCTCGAGAGAAAACAAACGAATAAAAGCTGTGGACGGTGACTTCTGTGCATCCGTACTGTGTTCATAAGTTCTTTGCCGCACGAGAAGGAAAATCGCAAGAACAATCGTGACACGTGAAACGGGCTGAATGCTGAAAATGCATGTCCAACTTTCAACTGCCATTTTCTCAGAATGGAGTTTTCCGCTGGCATTGGTGATTATCCCAGCGATATCTCGAGAACTGTTTAATGAATTTGCATGAAGTTTCTTCTATTCTGTTCTTAAATAACTTTGTGAGGGCATGACAAGCTTATTTTTTAGATGATTGTGTTAATATTTTATATTATTCAAATTAAATTTGATGGATAAGGATATGACTTGGGGTGCGGGAATATTTGCCATTTTTGAATAACGAATCAAATATTACCCAATTGGATTCGGTAATCCAATTGAATAATAACTTTCAAAAGTTTCAAATATTTTCCGAATAATTTACGAATAGTCATTATGGTGTCGCGCCGCGGGATTCCCTTCATAGGCGTCCCACAACGCGCCGGCACGCCTGCCATACGTGCCCGCAAGATGGCGATACGTACCCTCTTCTCCTAGACAATGATTGCCACATCGGCAGCAGCAGTTTCTCTCTATACGTACGTTGCTGTTGCCTCCATTAGGGACAACTGTCTTACACGACCAACTGGTAAGTATAACCGGCATGTAAGCGATTTGCCGAGAGGCGCGACAGGCGACGTCGACCCGCTTTGCTGTCGCTCGGTCACTCGCGCGATGAGGCAAGCCGCATGAAAGTGGCGTTAGCAAGCGACCAAGGCGATGAGGACGTTCTCTAGAAATCCAAACACCGAGCGACGCGACGAGCGACAGTGAGAAATCTCCGTCCTTCGCTGCTGACTCTCGTCGCTGTCAGTCATCTTGTCGCTCGCTAAATCGCTTATATGCGATTCAGCCTTTAGGGACCGCTTTCGCTCGAGACTGCTCGCGCACGCTTTCGGAAGGCGTGTCGTGGAGACTTTTCAGAAGTGGTTGCAACGGTATCGCCGCTCTGTAGAAGCGGGAAGTTGTTCGAAGAAAAAGTGCAGTAGAGTTTTAAAGTTTTTCGGCCGCTCTCATGCAACCAATTGAAGAAGCCACAACAGCAGCTTGTGTCGAGTCTTTCCCAACACATTCCATGGTTGTTCCACTTGTTTACTGTATGAAGGTGTTTTCGTTTGAGGGCGCAAGTGGAACAAGACATTGCGTTTTTTCTGAATTTTCTCAGATCAGTTAAAACAAGGTTCCTGGACGTAAGCACACACGCACATCACGCCCGTGCCACCTTCCATGAACCTCTATTCAACGGCATCTTCTACAACAAGGAATAAAAAAAGAATGCAGAGTTCCTACTAAGTACAATGCTTCAGGATGTGCCAGGTTTAAGCGAACTATGATTTTATGTTCGGCATCCGCGTGAACCGTGATATTATGTTCAGCATTCTAAAATTTTCATAGCTTTTGTCTACTATTTAATTATATATTGTTGAACTCTAGTCAATATCGTCTAGTCGCGTTTTTACAACTTTAAGAAACATTTCGGAACAATAAAAGTAATTTTATAAACTCTTTCCTCTTCGTTAGTATACCTGTCTACTTACTATTCGGAAACTATTCGAAAATTATTCGATTCGTATTCGTATTGGATTCGGTGCCACAATTATTCGATTCGTATTCGATTCGGTTTCAAAAAATCACTATTTGCACACCCCTAGATATGACCAACAATATGAAACGCATTGTTGTGCAAAATATTTTTTAAAATATATTAATAAAAACGGCCTTGTCATGCCCTCGGGTGCCTATCCAGGAATGCTTATAATAAATTTCACATTTCCACTATGTTTTGCTATTTCTATACGCCTGGAAAAAAGGAAACAATCGAATTATTATTAAAAAATTGCAAATTAAGAATTCATGGGCACAGAATTATGAAATTTAGCAGTTACTCATATATGTGCTTTGAATGTGCCCTGGAACTTTCATACAGATAATTCTAAATATAAAAAAGTGTAGGTTCCTTGTCAGCTTCCCCCCTTAAAAGGCCCCTGGAAACAAACAAAAATCTCTTTTACAGCGGAGCTGTTAAGGGCTAGTTTCCCCAGTTTTGTGTCCGGTACCAAACAAATGTCGACACAAAGCTACACAAGACTCTGGACAGCTACCGCCATCTATGAGCGATGGCGGCAACCAGACAGCCAGTCTCGTTGCCGCCGTCACTCATAGATGGCGGCAACCTTTCCAGCTATCATAGAAGAATGGATAGTTGGGCGAGTTGGTGGGAATTCATCGTAGGAAACAGTGTGAAAAAAAGAGGAGGACGAAGAAACACGCGTGACGAGCGCAGCGCTCGTTCCGTGTATTTCTTCTTCGTCCTCGTCTGTTCTGCGCGCTGTTTCCTACGTTCGTAGTTCAAATAACCAATTACCAAATCACACCTTAATCCCTACATTTATAAATACTTCATTTCCACCAAAGTACAGCTTCGCTGTTCTTCCTTCTTCACAAAAGCGGAAAGGCTGAAAGGTTGTTTTTTAAGCAGTCTGGCTAGGACACGCGTGTCAAAAAACTAAATTTACGCGAAAAAAAAAATTAAAGCCATATTGGCGGCGCAAGACGTGATTTAGTTGGTAGTCACCTCCTTTCCACTTAGTTTGTTTTCTCTTTAGGCATTTAGGGCGCATGAATGAGAGGTGGATAGGCTTCGTCTTTACGTTGAAGTGAAAAGAGCGAATTACCATCTCGTTGAGCGAATGACCATTTCGTGGGGTCATGGACGTTGCACGCAGAATTTAAAAAATAAATCTCGCGTGTCCCTTCGAGACTGTTTAAATATTATTTTTTCTTTTCAGGGCCTCTTTAAACTGGTGCACATTCAAAGATGAATCCCCTTTGGTCATTTGATCGTCAATTTCATGACTGCGTAAGCACGAAAAGCATTTTTTTCTGTTTATTTGTGCGGCGTTTCGAGCTGCAATATGTAATTGCATACCAAATATGCTCTTTTTTAATCAATTTTCACAGTCGGGCGGCGACTCTGACCGAGAGTGCAGTCACCCGAGAATCGCACCTTCGCAAGATTGAATGGTGAAAGTGCATATGCTATTTCAACTCCATTTGAAATTCCAACCACACTCTAAAAAAAGGGTATCACTCTACACCCTTTTGTCCCATATAATACACCCCAAAACTTCAGTTGGTTGGTTGGTTGGTTGATTTGGTGTTTATGGCGCAAAAGCTACTAAGGCCATAGAGAGCCAAAAACAAGACTATTGCTGGAAAATGTTTAGGGAGAAAAAAAAGGCTTTAGTAGCCAGTGATTAGACTAAAAGATGGTAATGGGGTACTAAAAGGTAAAAGGGTGATAGGCATGATCTGTAGGTTACGAAAGCTACAATCGGTGTGGAAGGCCTGATACTATCTAAAAATTTAAAAACATTAGTGTGTGTCACAAGAGAATCATCACTTAAGTGCACAGCTAGGTTAGTGGGACTTGTTCTTGAGACAGTTGCGAAAAATACAAAAGCCGTTCCTCATGATAAGCAGGACATTCAACTAGAATATGTAGAATGCTTAAGGCATTGTCACACTGCTCACAAGTGGGGGCATCTTCCCCACGAAGGAGGTAGCCATGAGTCAGATGAGTGTGACCAATCCTGAGACGGCAAAGGACAACCTCAAAAAAGCGTTCCTGGTGGCGTGCACTCTGCCATTCGCTCAAAAGAGGTTTGATCGTGTGCAACTAGTTGCCGACTTCTTGATCCCATTCAGCCTGCCATTTGGACTTAGCGTGACGCCTGAGAAGGGCTTTGTAGTCTGCATAAGGAATGTTGTGGAGATCAACCGTTCGCTTCATGCAAGTACTTGCTGCGCGATCTGCTGCCTCATTGCCCGGAATGCCCACGTGGCTGGGAATCCAGCAAAATATAATTTCGTATCCCAGTCTTGAGGCAGCAACAACCTTATTTCGCAGTTCAAGGAGTAGGAAGTGCTTGAGGGGTGTTAGTGAAGACAGTGCATGCAATGCACTGAGGGAGTCGGTGTATACGATGGAGTGAGACAGCTTTTTATCCAGTATGTAGCCTATGGTTAAAAGCAGACCATAGAGTTCTGCTGTAAAAATAGAAGCAGAGGAGTTGATTCGCCTAACAAGTTGAACTGTCGGGCCAATCATAGAACACCCAACAACTGATTCAGTCTTTGTACCATCTGTGTAGAAGCTTACATATTCGGCATACTTGACGTTGCAGAGCAAAGAATTCCTGAAGAACCACATCATTGGGAGTATCAGCTTTCTTGTATCGTGTGAGTGAAAGGTCACACTTAATGACAGGGTGCTCCCAAGGTGCTCCCGCAACAGTAGACTGCACTACAGAGGGCCTCAATCGAGTCCCATGTTCTCACAGGCACTTTTCAATCTCAAAGAGAAGGAAGGCACAGTTGTGGCTTTGTTTCGAAACACCCTTTCAGAGCGCACGCCTTCTACAGCCATTCGTGCAGGGTGATCAGAAATGGACCTGACTCTCAGGGAATACATAAAGCCCAGCGAAAAACTTCTCTTCTCAAGAGACAGCTCGTTGGCCTCTGCATACAGACTTGGCACAGGAGACGTGCGAAAGGCACCCGTTGCTAATCGCAACCCAAGATGATGAATAGGGTCGAGCATTTTTAGAGTGGAAGGCCTAGCTGAACCATAAACAATACTGCCATAGTCCAGTCGTGATCGCACTATCGAGCGATATATCCTCAGAAGGCACGTCCGGTCAGAACCCCAGGATCGGTGGGACAGGACTTCAAGAATATTAAGTGATATGTGAGCTTTTAATCTTAGATTCTAAAGGGGCTCCAAAGGTTAGTTTGCTGTCTAATATAAGACCCAGAAACTTGGGCTCAGGTTTCACAGAAACTAGCATTGTTTAGTACTAGAACAGGCTCTGGAAATAGTCCGCGTTTCCGAGAAAAGCACACACAAACAGCTTTATCTGGGGAAAACTTAAACCCATTTTGATTTGCCCAGGTTGCTAGCTTATTGATGGTTAGCTGAATTCGTCGCTCACACAGTGACAGATTGCAAGAAAACACAAAGATTTGAAGGTCGTCTACATAGAGTGAATATTGCACCGATGGGGGAATAACCAATGCAAGGGAGTTCATTTTGACTAATAAATAAAGTGACACTCAGAACGCCTCCCTGATGAACACCATTTTCCTGAACAAACACTTTGGATAATGTTGTCCCTATCTGAACACGAAAGGTACGCCTGCTGAGGTAGCTCTCAATGGCACGAAGCATTCGACCGTGAATACCCAGATCATGCAAGTCCCTCAGTGTACCAAAGCGCCAGGCTGTATCGTAGGCTCTTTCGAGGTCGAAAAACACAGATATGCAGTGTTGTCTGTGAACGATAAGCCTCACGCACGACTGTCTCCAGCCGTACTAAATGGTCAAGAGTGGACCAAGACGAACGATACCCGCATTGGTTCACACCTAGATGTTTGTTTAGTTCAAGAAAATACATCAGTCTTATATTAATCATTCGTTCAAGAGTCTTTCCAAAGCAGCTAGTCAAAGCGATTGGCCTATAACTAGCTGCACAGGATGGCTCCCTATCGAGCTTGAGTATGAGTATGATTGTTGCCATTCTCCAGTCCAATGGAAAGTAGCCCTCGAACCAAATACGATTAAAAAGGTATAAAACAATATCGAGTGTGGAAGGATGGAGAAGTTGGAGCATATAGTATTGAATACCATCTGGACCAGGAGCCGATGACTTAGAGTTTTGGAGCACTATGTTCAGTTCGTGTAAGGTAAAGGGCACATTATAAGCTTCACGTTCACCACCAGATGTTTTCAGTACCATACTCTCAGCTTTCTTTTTATGTTACATAAAAGCAGACGGGTAATGCTGCGAGCTGGAAATAAATTCAGAATGATCGCCAAGGATGTTGCCCTGCTCTTCAAGATTGCTTGGGCATTTTTCCTTTTTGGAAAGAAGTGGAATGGTAAAAGCATGATATGAGCCATTTACTTTATGAATCCTGTCCCATACTTCTTTGGGAGAAGTACTGCTATTGATAGAGGACGCATATTTTTGCCAGCTCTCGCGTTTCACTTTGCGACGAATGTACCTAGCACGAGCTTTCATTTTTCGGAAAGATATCAGGTTATCCCGAGTTGGATAACGTCTTAGAACACCCCAGGCTTTGTTTTGCTGCTTGCGACTCTCTTTACAGTCTTCATTCCACCATGGCTTCGGTCGTCTAGGAAACTGTCCAGATGACCGAGGGATTGAAAGTGACGCTGCTGTGAGAATATGGGATGTTAAAAGATGGTTGAGCTCATCCATCGAAAGCTGATCGAGGCGAGAATAGGCCAGGAGTGACGACTGCTTAAAAATACCCAGTCTGCCTTTTCAAACTTCCAGCGTAGATGGCACGTAGGTGAAGACTGAGGAGTGTCTTTACAGTTTAAAATAATGGGGAAGTGGTCACTTCCATGGAGATTCTGATCAACAGTCCATGAAAAATCAGGTAGCAGATTTGCACTGGAAAGATCGATGCATATAGATGACAAGGATGAAGTACTAAAATATGTAGGATTGCCAGTATTAAAAATGCATAGTGGATGTGAAAATAATATGGATTCGATTATCTTTCATCGTGTATTTGTATGATCACTTACCCAAAGGGTACTATGTGCGTTAAAATCACCGAGTGAAAGAAAGGGCTCTGGACGCTGGCTTAAAAGGGAGTCGAGATCTTGTCGCTTCAGAGAAAAAGAAGGTGGAAAGTACACCGAACACAGAGTTATAGCTTTGTGCAACAAGAGGCGAACAGCGACAGCTTCGAGTGGCATCATGAAGCGGAACCTCTGCACATGGAATATGTTTTGGAAGCACCATCCGCAACGCCGCCACAAGAAATGGACAGTGCTAGGGCGGTCTTTACGAAACACACTGTAGCGTCTCAGAAGGTTAGTGTGAGATGTATTCAAGTGCGTTTCCTGCAAGCATTAAGGCAGATGCCTTATACTCTTCTAAAAGGAACTCAACATCTGTAAGGTTAGTGAATAAGCCACGGCAGTTCCACTGAAGAAGTGCAAAGCCCATTTTAAAGGATAAAAGATTTCATAAATGAATTAAAGCAATTCTGCATGTTCTACTCCCTAAGGAGGAACCACCGGCTTTTTTCCTTTCTGTTTTGATTTAGCGGTTTGCCATTCTATGTCCTCTTGATCCGAGGAAGGACCTGAAGAGTCGGCAATGTCAACAGCTCCCACTGCATCCTGAACCTTGGACGCAGGTTTGCCAATTCCGACGTTCCGGCCACGGCCAAACCCTGCCGAAGAAGGCTTCGACGTACAAGGCCGGGACCCTCCCGCATTCACGCTTTCAACATCTTTTGACGTTGAGGGAGCAACAGGTGGGCCCTGTTGCTCCGTAACAAGGCGGGCCGGCCGCCTCCAAGGGAGTGGAACGACGGCCTCGCTCCCCATCTTGAGAAGAACCACTGGCACGAGGCTGCTGGTGAGCCGGAGGTCGTGCCTGAATCGACTGGGGTAGCTGTGTGCTCCCAGCGTTACCTGGGGCACCCCTTCCCCGCAGGTTGTTTCGGGGCCTGAGAGGGGCCTGCCAAATCCTCAAGAGAGAATTGAGTGGCCCTAGATTCCGTACGTGGTGCAGGGCCCCTGCGCACCGCGTCGGAGTAGGTGCCTTTGGAAATGAAGGAAAACCTTTGTTTTGCTTTAGGATACGACAAGTTCTCTTTGGCTCGTAAACTAAGAATTTCCTTTTCTTGTCGCCAGAGAGGGCAGGAGCGAGAGTAAGCAGGGTGAGGACCCCTGCAGTTAGCGCAGGCAACTGAACCTTCACAGACGTCGGCCACATGGTCGTGGCTCCCGCACTTTGCGCACGTCTCCCTCCCCCGACAGCTGCGCGACCCGTGACCTAAACGCTGGCAACGGAAGCATCGCTGTGGGTTCGGGACGTACGGTCTGACACGGCAATTCAAGTAGCCAGCTTTGACGAGTGCAGGAAGCGTGTGACGTTCAAAAGTCAGGATAAGGTGTCTAGTTTTCACCTCTGCGCCGTCACGCCTCGTCATGATGCGTTTGACCGCCACTACTCTAGATGTCCGCAGGCCTTCCAAGATCTCGTCTTCACTACTGGAAAGAAGATCATCTTCTGAAATCACCCCTCGAATGGTGTTGAGGGTTCTGTGTGTGCTCACGGATACTTGCACGTATGTCAATTTTAGAAGAGTAGTGCTCTGGGACTTTCGTGCGACTGCAACAGGCAGATCACCAGAATGCAGTTTCTTCGCTTCGTAATCACCACTTATCTGACTGTCAAGAACATTTGCTACAAGGAACGATGACATCTTTTATAGAGGATTGTCAGGGACCTCGGAGTGGATCACCATAAATCTTGAAAAAGATTCATCTTCTTTATCTTTCACTATGACTGTTCGTTCGGGACGATGCCTCTTAGCGGCACGTCCTGAACTGGGGGTTTTGGTTTGGGGGGTTGCCATAAGTGGCGAAGTTTGTTCGGAACCTGTGGTGTGCCGCCCACCAAGGAGCCCAACAAAGGAATAGATAACACACCATAACAAATATTTTTTTTGTAGTCAGTAACACGTACATTAGATATTTTAATAAGTTGTGTCACAGGGCTATCAAGCCCCTCGTAAACATTCGGGCCGTCTGTTCGACTGTAGGGCGCTGTACGTCGAATTGAAGTTTTGGGGTGTATTATATGGGACAAAGGGTGTAATTATACACCTTTTTTTCTGAGAGCGCACAGATAAACGATCCTCATACTTTTAAGTGAGATAGAACCACGACACGGTTCAAGTGCTTACCAGGCGGTCGATATCGTCAAAGAACCAGGCGTTCCATCCTTCAATGATCACCTCTGGCTTCGTGTCTCCCTCTGGATAGAGCTGCACGCAAAAGTGACATCAGTTAGACATCAACGGGGCTCGACAATAGCAGAACATGCACAAAAAAATCATATTATGAACGCCAAATTATGTATTCGACACACGTCAGTTTTATTATATAGACTAGTTTAGACGTCCGACACGTTCACATTATGGGCGCAACTTGCGATAGGTACGATTCACAAATGCAACTTCCCAACCTTTCAGTACGGCGTCCGGATGCTCGGACAACATTGTTTTTGCTCTGTCGTGGCCTCTTTTCAACACCTATGGAGGACGTAAAAGTGTTTTCTGCGATTTCATATAAAACTCCACATAACTGGCAACAATTATGTTGAGCAACAAGGTGGTTCAAGTGTCGGTACTCTGAAGCGCAGCCTACGCAGTGGCCCTAGAGTAGAGTAGTGACGACGGAACTAGCATCACCCACCTCCTGTAGGACTGGGATCACGGGTGGCTGGCACTGCTGCAGGTAGTACAGTACCATCAGGATGTACGCGTACGAAGACAGGCTGCCCCGTGACGCATCTCCGATGTCGCAGGTCTGTCGACAGAAGCGAGACACCCTTGGCATTCATTTTCACGTGGCACCCCAAGAAGTCACCAAACAGCTACTGCACAAACGCCCCCGTACGCAGAATGCCTTCACGACATGCCGCGATCTCTCATCAACGTGGATGTCTCCGTTCCTCCCCAAAAAGCATCCACAACGCGACTGATATAAAACAACGAGACCAAAACGCACGTGTTTACCCGGTTCGTCCCTAAAACGCAAATCTGGGCAGCGTGACAATGCGCGGCACAGGGACATCGTGTTTTGACCGCGTGTTTTGACGGTGATGTGAAAGCGTGTAACTGAGAGTTCCACCAACCGTTTGGCCACGTCACTCATATTAAATCCAACCGCAGGACTACGTCACTCATAATGGTGTAACACTAAATTTAACGGAACGTTAGGCCGCCTCGACACCAGTTCTGATACAATGCATTCTGCATTAAAAGCACTACGTGAGATTCCCCGTACTAGTCGTCACTAGAACCTCCCCCCATTGTCCCTTCGAACTTCGCTCGCCGCACGGGCTCACCTTTGCAAAGTGCTTGAGCGTGTAGCCCAGCACACGCACCCTCTCGTCGATGGCGCTGTAGACCCTCAGCAGTCTCGTGTTGTGCTGAGCCTGTAACGTATCAGAAGGCGGAGTGGGTGAGAAGATTGTAAGGCCGTGTGCCACATGCTGGCTGGTTCACAGAGTCGAGTTTGGGTGAGTGCACGGCAACGCACGTAATTTCACCGCACAAGGACCACGCGCTTGTGTGGCCCACGATACCGCCCAGATTTAACTACCGTACCTATTAGAATATAAGTCAACCTTTTTTCTTTCTTTTTTTCGGAAATGCCTATAATTAAAGATCGACCTATAATCGTGACCAGAAAGTTTCGAGTGCATGGAGCTATCGAGCCATCGAGTCACCGAGCCGACGTCACCCTAGCGCCGCACTGTTTCTTGATTCAGAAAGCAGCAGCCTGCGGCCCGCCATGGCCACCGCTCGCGCGCTTCCCTCGGGCGTTAGGCTTTGCACACGCAACATGCCACGCACCTTTCCCCACTGCCTTTCCCCCTCCTTTCCTCTCCTTTCCCCCTCGCGGACGCGCAGCAAAACAAAATACGGAGATTACTTTCGCTTCCTGTTGCTCACGTGACGGCTCGCGGCGGAATGCGGCGTTGCTCGCGTCTTTGTATGTAATCTTTCGTCGCGTCGCCTGTCTCCACCTTCTTTCGTTTCTTGTTGCCAATTTGCAGCGGTGTCAGTGAGATTTTGTTGCGAATTTGTGAGGACGTCCACGAAGCTGACAAAGCTTCCGACGAGGATGACATGTCCGGACGTTCTGACAATTATTAAGTTGTAAGCATCGTTCTGTGTTTGAGCCGAGAGTGCTGTAAGTAAAAATTTATTTATTTATTTTGCCCAAACATTCTTCTGTTCTTAAAAAATAAAGTTGACCTATATTAGTTTTCATTCTCACCGAGTTTAATATGAAGGCCGATGCCTTCATATTAAACTTATTCTACTTATATTCAAGTAATTACGGTAACGGCCCCGTGGCTTTGCTCACCAGGGTGTTGTAGAGGCTAATGTCGCCCTCTAGCCGGCTGGGCCGGTGGTAGAACTTGACGATGGGCACCTTGGCCGTGGTGATGGGAACGATTCTGGCCAGGTCTGGGTGTGCTCGCAGCTTTTTAGCTAGTTCGGGAATCATCTGGCTGTGGCTGAGTTCCTGCGGAGACGTCGAGCCGCCACGTTCGGAGACGTTCGAAACCAGAACATGCAACAACTGTCGAGAACAGACTGAAATTTTTCAGAGGGAGGGTGAAAATGAGAAACAAAGCTTACGGGGTTTAAGACACTTTGAAGATTAAAATTAAAAACGAGTGACAAGGTTTAAACTTTCTAGAGAGAAAAAAAGTGCGAAATGAATCGCGGGGGTCGAGACCGGCATGTCCGTCAAGGAGCCACATACGCCACAAACTATACAATATTTGGACACCGTGAAAGTCTGCCTCATGATGTCATGTCACGGATTGTGGTCCCGTGATCTAATAATGTCATTCCAAATCGTGACACTACAACTTCGCAGCGCGAGTCTCGCGACATTGGTGATGAGTGACATGGTACGGCCTGACGCACATTACGCGACCCTCTGTGGCACCAGCCATGTGAGCCGTAGCGGCATCCTACTAAATGTAGCGGGACATTAGCCCGCAAGTTAGTTGATGAAGCCACTTAACGGCCACGGGGACATCAACGCAGATGCCAACTTTGTTCCGTTAAGAGGAGTTCTGCATTGAAAAGGCATCACAACATTTGTCAAGACGATCATCCTTCCATGCGACTTGGAAGATAATTGAAACTCTGAACGACAGGTGTTCACCTGCAGAGTGAATACCCACCTTGCCATCCTTGCTGCTAGCGAAGGTCAGACATAGGTCGAGATCGCTCCTCGCCAAGCCAAAGCCATTGCAGGAGGAGCCGTAGAGCGTCAGCCTGGCATCTGCGAATTCGACCCGATTGACGAGCCACATGTAACATCAATACGATGCACTGTAATATGCAAGGTGAAAAGATCCGTGAAGGTTTACACTTCACGATGCTAAGAGACAATATTTGGTGCGTTTCCTACCCCATTCACCTTTTGTTCTAAATAAAAAAAGATGTACCGAAGCTACAGTGTGGTATTACTATACCTTATGTATACCGTAATACCCAGAGGATAAAGCCCACCTAAAATCGAAAGCAAATCGAGTGAAAATAAGGAGTGGGCTAACTTTCAGTGTGCAATCAAAGAAAGTTGACAATATGCTAGTTTTAGATTTAGCGACCAGAAAAACTTGCAGTCGCGGCGAGGGCCGATAAACTAAAAATGACTGCCCTTTCCAATCCGCAATGTTCGCTTATCTCTCACCGTGGTTAAGTGACAGTATTTCTGCAGAGGTCACCATTGGCCAGGGCCCTGCAATTGCTAAAAGTGGACTATCTTTCTGTGTTTTTAAAAAAGAGCAAATCGTGCCAAAAATAGGGGTGGGTTCTCTTAGCGAAAAGTCGTTCAAAATCAGTATACTAAAAGTGCACTGAAGTATACTAAAAGCATACTTTCAGTGTGGTCTTCGTACTGATTGTATACTTTAAGTGTGCTAAAGTTTGCTTCTAGTAAAAATGGTGGTGGACTGAAAGTATACTCGTCCGTACAAAACTAGTACATGTAGTAGAATCGTTGTGCCCGCGGTAAAAAGTAGTTCAAAATCAGTATACAGGAAGTGCACTTAAGTATACTAAAGGTCTACTTTGAGTGATTGCGGTCGGCGCACTCAAATTATAGTAACGGGTATATATATATATATATAGTGCGATTTTTTTAAGATCAGCACATTAAAAATGCGATAGATGCCCGATGCCGTTTTCACAGGATATTTGTAGCCTCGGCGGACATTACATGAGTAAACAAACGTCACAGTACGTTGTCTAATTAACTTTCTTAATTGACAGTGTAATTGACCATTATGAATTTTCAATTTTAAAGGGGCTATGAATAAACTCTCGCCCAACCGAAACAATTTGCGAAAAGGCGACGAGTTTTGGGTTATTCATAGCTCAAAGTCTGCCTTCCGTCGCCTGATAAAAAAACAGCGCGCTGGACAGAGGGCAGGATGTTATGCTTACGTAGTCACTTCAGACGCGCCGTTTGAAGTATGATGCTGGAGCATCCACCAAAAGCACGCTGTCAAAAGTGTGCAAGTTTGTTCATGCTGAATCCGACAGCACTTTATAAGGGTTGTAACTTCACTAGAAAATAAATAATACATGGAATTCCAATATGAGAAGTTCTCACTAACAGAAACACACATGCCATTAGCGACATGCCATGTCAAAACCGCTAAGTCACTCTCCATTTTCCCCGCCCCTGCCGTGCGTGGTTCTTGAATTGGGGAAAGAAAGTGAAAAATTTGATAAAGAAATATCTCAAAGCCTCTTGCTGTTTCGTGAATAGTTTTGATTGGGTTACGCTCTAATAATGACTGCCTCTAAAACAGCAATAGAAAAAAGGTAAGTTACGGATTTAAGTTAATTAATAAAAATGTTGCCACGGTTATCCACCCATGTAGTGTCCGCTGAGTCGCACGACACACTGAAGACTGCATCAACGTGGCAGCAAGCCCCCTTTTTTTTTCTAAAAACCTGTTGATTAAAAAATATCACCGGGTATACCGCTGACATAATGTCACAAAGGGATGCTTCATTTTTCATTTCACTGCAGACCACGTGGTCCAAAAGTTCCCCGGGGAAACGAACGGCACTGGCACTGTCAGAGCATACTTACGTCGCAAATGCAGCATGGACTATAGCCCTAAAAAAGCCCAAATAGAAAAGTTAGCTACATTGTACGCCACAGAATGTAGCGTTATCTAACTTGTCAATAATTATTTTAGCTAGTCATTTCTACTATATTTATCAATTGAAAAGTCTACTTTTATTGCAAAGATAGCTTTTATTTTCCCTGAACTGTTTTTGTTACCTTTATTGAAGAATAAAATTTTACTGTAAAAAACTGTCCGAACTATTCGGAATCTAGACGATCGAGGGCAATTGCACCAAGTGTTTGATGCTGCTGATGCAAAAGCATGCATGCACATATCTTTGTTTTCAAAGTGCACCGCCACTTGCGTGCTGCCTCATAGGCTAGTAGACAAATAACGTTTGCAGGATGATCCAGTGTTTTTGTAATGCAGGTCTCAGCTCACTATACGCTGTTTCCGATATCTGCATCCACAGCAAGCAAAGGGACAGGAGGCAAAGGAAACCACGGCTAATAACGGGGACATAAGATGCTCCACCTTGCATAGTCACATGCAGCGTAAATCAACTTCTGAACCGCATAAGCGAAGTGGTGTTATGAATGGAAGCTCGCTCTGAAATTGGCTGGAGAAATTGGCGCCTTCATGTGACAACCTCAAGCTTTCACCGAAAGTGTTTCATTGTGTAGATTTATCTTGCAAAACTCTAAGACATCTCAATTCACGTGAAAAGAACTTGACAATTGCAACAACGAACACGCCAACACAGTGGATCGAGAGTTCCACGCTGTAAAACATCGACGTACATTTTACGTGTCTTTCCCTCGCCAAAAAAAAATCGGGCACGCTCAGTGTTTCAAAATACGAGGTTGCCCTCATTATTCATTTGTCGCGAGAGCCGACCCTTCCAGAAAAGCCGAAATCCCAGGAGTGCAAGCATGTGCAGATGAATCAGAATAGCCTTGGCGACGAAGGAGAAATTGCTTGATATAGTTTCGGTTTTACACTGAAAAAACCTAAAGTTTAGATAAAACCTAAGATTGACTAAATATTTTTTAATTGTTTACAAAATGGATATAGTGACAATATTATCATTGATATATATTGTAACGGACAAGGAAAAGGAAGAAAAAGAGGAGAAGAAGAGGAGGTCGTGTGGAGAACGGGGGACTGAATTCTGGGTTGCCCGTTTAGCCCATGAGCTGAGACTCCCGCAAAATTTGGTGGCAGCGGTGGGATTACGAAATGGCAACCCAATCGGAGGCAAGTGGCGTGTTCTCAACTTCCGCGGCGATGCAAATCACGGAGCGGTTAGCTAATCTGCTCACCGAAAGGAGTGCTACGGACATTGTGAACCTGCTTGGAACCCTCGACGATTGCCTCGCAACCCGTCTGTCTCTGCTGGAAACTGCGGTCGAACGTCAGATTGCCGATGTAAGGCAACGCCTCAATGATGGCCTTTCGTCCATGGAATCTCGGATTCGACTGCCTGTGCACCACGGACTGCCACTCAAGCTGCCGACATTCGATGGGCAGTCGTCTTGGCAAGCCTTCATCATCCAATTCGAAACGGTTGCAGACTTTTACGGGTTCGACTCAACGTCCAGAGCTCGTGCAATGGTGGCCCAGTTGAGGGGGAACGCTGCTGTATGTTTGGAGAGCATGTCTGCAACAAGTCGTTCCTCATATCAGCTACTCATAGAAGCCCTAAAGTCCCGCTTTGGTGATGAACATCTCCAGCAAGTTAACCTGACTGCTTTGAAGCAACACCGCCAAGGCACGGAAACACTCCAGGAGCTAGCTGATGTAATCCAGCGGATGGCGAGAAGAGCGCTCGTCGGATGTACGGAAGTAGACGTGGAACAGATAGCAACCACTGCTTTCATTGACGCAATCGAAGACACTGACATTCAGCTTCTTGTGCGACTCGCCCACCCAACCACGACTCGTGCAGCACTGGCTCGCACACTCGAAGTTCAAGCAGCCAACAAAGCAATGGACATGGTGTCGACATCTGGAATCCAGCTTCCGGGGCTGGCTCAACGATCTTCACCGGTACGTTCAAGTAAATGTCGTTGCTTCACGTGTGGTGACATTGGGCACTTAGCTCGATCCTGCCCAAATCATTTGGCCCCGTGCAAAACGCAACCTATACCAACGCCAAACGTTTCAAGTGACAGTGAGCATGGCAAGGTTGAGTCTCGTGTAGTGCATCATGTTCCTCTGGTGACAACGCCACTGAGCACCTAACCAACGCCTTGTCTTTCAGTTCATCTTCATGAGTTGGGACAACATGTGAATGCTATCGTGGACACCGGAGCTGCAGTAAGTCTAATTTATTATACATTACTGCAATCAGCGAAGTGTACCACACCAAAAACACTTCCTGGTACCGTCTGTCTTATATCAGCCGACGGTTCTACAATCGAACAAGAAGGGCAGATCTCGTTGACTGTAGAAACCTTAGGAACAACAGTCAACCTCCCCTTTGTAATTGTGCGCAAGTTACAATGGTCAATGATACTCGGCCGTGACTGGTGTTCAAACGTCCAGCTCTCTCTATCGTTTCGAGGAGGTGAACATTGTTTGTCAGCCCTACCAACTTTGAGTATTGGCGATCAGTCCAGTTGGTCTGCGACAGAGTTGCCCCAAGGAGATAGTGGGGGAAGCAAAGAAGCAACTTCCTGGAATTTCGAGAGCTTATTCGATGGATTTGTCCTAGCGGGGTCCAGCTTGAAAAACCTCACGAAAACCGCTGCAGCCCAAGTATGTTCTACCGTCGCAACTGCTACGACGTTTGTGTCTACACTAATGGCACCGATGGTCAATCGAAAACCACAGAAGGTGTTCCGTATGGTTGCAGCATCGGACATTGTTGTACCTAAGTTATCTGCAGTTTGGGCTACAGCAATAATTCCAGGTTCAACGATGTCAAGAGATATCCTAGTTGAATCACTGCTACGATCTCGTCCTGGGATGGAGTTTGCTATACCTCGCTGCCTTGTTTCCTGCGAGAAGGGGAGTTTGATGCTTCCAGTTTTAAACCTGACGAATGGTGACCAGCTCCTGAAATCCGGTGAAGACTTCGGACCTGTGACATTTGCCCTCTCACATGCCACTGTCGCGACAATTAGTGCGGCACCAACGATGTCTTTCCCGCAAGATTGTCTTGAAAAAGGTAGAGATCTTCCATGGTGGGAATTTAATTTCGGCAACAACTTAACAGAACAACAAAAGGCACAGATACAAGAACTGCTCTTGAACTTTCGGCAGTGCATTGCTATTACACCAGAAGAGCTAGGGTGCACACCACTTGTGCGCCACACCATCAATACTGGTGATCATGCTCCAGTACATCACAATCCAAGACGTGTTTCGATGAGAGAACGGGAGGAGATAAACCACCAGGTAGACGACATGCTTCAAAGGGACATTATAACTAGCTCCAACAGTCCTTGGTCGTCACCAGTTGTCCTGGTTAGGAAAAAAGACGGCTCTACAAGATTCTGCGTGGACTACCGGAAACTTGACAGCATAACAAAACCAGACGTGTATCCCTTGCCACGACTTGACGATGCCCTTGATCGCCTTTATGGTGCCAGCTACTTTACTACTCTGGATCTCATGTCCGGATATGAGATCCGGACATGAGATCAAGAGATTTTGGTGGCCGCACCTCAGGACGGATGTCCGACAGTACGTCGCGTCTTGCGCAACATGCCAACTGCGGAAAACACCACCGCACCCGGCGAAGACCGAGCTACAGCAAATACCACCTCCAGGCAGCCCGTTTGAGGTAGTTGGAATTGATCACCTAGGGCCGTTTCCAAAATCTGATGATGGAAACAGGTACGTCATTGTCGCAACGGACTACCTGACGAAGTGGGTCGAAGTGGAGGCAGTCCCCGATACTTCAGCTGTGCATCTCGTCACCTTCGTCAACAAACACTTTGTATTGAGGCATGGTACACCCCGCCTGATGATATCTAACAGGGGAACGTCATTTATGTCCCGTACTTTCGGTTGTGCTTTGCAAGATTACGGAATTGAACATGCGGCCGCTTCACCCTACCATCCTCAAACGAATGGCCTAGTAGAGCGTACCAACCGCAGCATTGGAGATATATTAGCTGCGTTCGTCAATAAATCTCACAAGAACTGGGACACGTTCATTGGTACAGCGGCGTTCGCTTTGAACACTTCACAACAGGAAGTGACCGCCAAATCTCCATTTGAGCTTGTTTACGGAAGACTCCCGACGCTTCCACAGGAATCATCGATGGGCGCTGCGTGGACCCGTCGGGCGCGAGAGTATGAAGAGAACTTCGCTGAACGACTAAGTGAAGCCAAAAAACTGGCTCGGCTGGCAATTCTAAATAAGCAATCAAAGTTTGCCGAACGTCACAACAGAGACACCTCATTGCCGTCGTTTTCACCAGGTGATGTGGTGCTTCTTCGAAGGCACCTAAGACGCCCACAGCACTCGGAAAAGCTTTTGCCCAGATACTGCTGACCTTTCAAGATCAGCAGGCAACTTGGACCCGTAACGTACCGTCTCGAAAACCTTGACACCCTGCCTCAGCGTGGGCGACGCCGCACTTTGACAGCCCATTCAAGCCATCTGAAACTTTATGTCACACGTGGTGACTATCTTAGCATCGTCCGGGACGGACTTCCAAACAGGGAGGGGCGAGTGTAACGGACAAGGAAAAGGAAGAAAAGGAGGAGAAGAAGAGGAGGTCGTGTGGAGAACGGGGGACTGAATTCTGGGTTGCCCGTTTAGCCCATGAGCTGAGACTCCCGCAACAATATAGATTTGCTTCGTTTTGCCTTAAAAAAAAACAAAGACCAAAAAAAGAGACTTTTGAAAACTGCGCATGACCATCGCTCTTGCAATCAGCTTCCGTTCGGCCGCCGTTTCCCGTTGGAGTTCCGGAGGCTTCGAGCATCGCTCCCATTTGACGTTTTAGCCGTTTCAGCGGATATTTTAGATATCTTAGTTACGAATACTGTGTTCAAGAATAGCAAGCGATTACTGAGATCTGAGAGACGCTGCGTCTTACCAACGCAAGTAAGTGGCGGACAGTCATGGCCGACTGGCGCAAACCCCGGTGAGGAAGTTTCGTTTGTTTCTGCGTAGTGCGCCGCTGTTTCAAACTTTGTCGTGTACCGTTTGCTTGCTAAGCTATGCTTGATTCTAACTATGCTCTACCGGGTGTTATTTCGTCATTTTAAAAGTGTGTATCTTCAAAATGTATGGCTCTCTCCGCAGAGTGAGAAAGATTCGCGTGCGGCGGAACCGAGGGCCAGCCGAGGGCCTGTTGGTGGCGCCGTCCTACGACGCTCGCCCGACGACGCTTTTGCGGAGCGTTCTAGTACAGTCTGACGGCAGATAAAGCAATCACAGGTCATGCTAGTTCTGACGTGTGGTCCCAGCAGCCTCTCGCCAACGATTTGTTTCACAAAACGGGAGCGAGAAAAACGTTAGAAGAGCGAGCAGCACGATTTCTTGCCTGTGCTGATGCCTGTGCCGTAGAGACGCGCGGTCTCTTTGCGTATGCCGAAGCGGCACGCTTTCCAAGTTTACGATTGTGTGATGTAAATGAAGTGAGTTTGGATGTCACGTTTTTTAGTGGCGGCGAAAGCCGCTAGAACAGGCAGAGCAGTTAGAGAAAGCAAAAACGTGAAAAAATGCGAAAAGGACCTGAATATTCGATGGAGTTGAAAGACTACCAACGCACCAACTCGCCCAGTTATTCTTTGTGAAAGAATAATAGCCAATAGTAATAATTTAAATAAATGCCAACTTTTAATTGGTTACAAATTTGTAATTGATGCAGTACAACCCTACGCTGCTCAAGTGCTTTTATGATATCAGGTAATGTGTAAATGTGTAGGATAGTTCATAGCAACCATTTATATTCGACCCATTATATTGAATATTTCCTCTAAAAGCTCGAAGTTATATACAAAAAAGTGCAAATCATAAATTAAGCCGCACCACTGAATGTGTAATAGCATGTGACTTGTATGTATGTTCTCAGCAAAAGAAAAGGATGCATTCAAAAAGGGCTGATCATTTTGTTTCCTCTGTGTTAGAGCTTCTTTCAGGTTCACGCAAAATGTGGGTGTCTACGTCTAAAAGAGTGAAATTGACGTTTCCCGCAGTGCTGCAGGCCTGACTCAGTTTGGCTAGCAGGTTGCAACCTATGGGAACCTGCAGGGAACTGCATCACAAGAGTAAAAGTGACGTCCGCCCACTGATCTCTATTATGGGTGGCTGAATGGTGCATCGAGCAGACAGGTATGAAGCCACCGGAAGTAAGCGGCCTGTCCTGATAGCGAGTGCTTAACAGGCTTTTCGATTCTCACGAGTGCTGGTTCGAACGACGTTCAGGCGCTGGGTTTTTTCTTGTCATCCCTAGAGAGCCTGCTTATTGCGGAGTAACAGTGCATGCAGACGCGAGAAGTCTCCTGGGAAACCATTCGATGTGAAAATTTTTAGATTCTATTTTTTAAAAAGTGCATATGTCCCACGTTCAAATGTCTTGTTCTTGGGATTTCCTCCAGAACTAACCTCTGCAGCACACTGGCACATGCGGAGAAGCGCCCTGAACAAAGCAAATCCATCGCAATGGTGACTTTGCGAGCGCTTTGAAAGGTTTGAATGGCATAAACGACTTTATTTTCGCGAGCTCAATATTTCATACATTTTATGAAGTGTTAGTGTTGGGAATAATTTGCAGGTACAAAATTTCACAATCAGGAGTAATGTTCAATACATTCGTATCCATGGGGTTACTTTTTTGCAGGACCAATTTTAAGCAATTTCGATGAACTCGCAAAAACTAAAGCGCCGTTCACATATATGCCACCGAGTAAGACCGAGAGAGACCAGACCGGTTTTTAAGCCTCTTGCGACTTCTTAGGACCAGCTCCGCTGCAGCGCATCCGGTCCTAAGACGTCGCAAGGGGCTTAAAAACCGGTCTGGTCTCTCTCGGTCTTACTCGGTCGCAAGACTGTGAACGGGCCTTAAGCCTTCGTAAAAATTTAGTAGTTTACAGTAGTATAATTAATCTTGAAAACAATATCGAATACCGTAATATACTGAACTTCTAAAATAAAATGTTAATATTAGTACAGCCCTGAAAACGGCCATTCTCGAATATTTTCGTTGTGTCCTTCATTAATCCATATGCGCTAAAAATGTAGCAGCTGCAACCTTTAATCTGGAAAAGGCTATTGTTTGTCACACATTTTTTTATGGTGCCTAGGATTTTAGGTAATAAATGTTATGCCCTGCAATGAACACCTGTAGCATAGCCCTGGGCATGCAAAGAAGGCACACCACCTATGTCTGACATATCAGGCTTTCAAAGATGGTATTGTCCGATTTTCCTCACCCTTCTGTCAGGATGAAGTGGTTACTATCTTGCCTTCCTCACATAGTGGTCTTTTGAGCGAGGTATGTGGTGTTATATCATAGGGTGGCATAGGCACACCATCATCACAAGGGAGAGTGTACAGTGAGGCAGGCTCGGAAACTTGAATAAAGTGATAAGTAGAATTTCAATTTCTGTCTTATCAATTATGTGAAGAACACTGATCACAATGTTTGTATGCTACACATACATACTTTCAGTTGAAAAATGCAATGCATCTTTTCTTTATGGCTTTTCTCACACAGTTTCAGAAGACGCTGGTTCGTCATTTTTATGAGGAATGTTTGGAAATAGAGCTGCCAAAGATTTCCCGTAATCTTCACGTACATGGCCGGAAATCAAAATGACAACTCTCCTAGTCAATGTTGAAAACGGCAGTACATTATTTTCACGAGGGATGATTTGAAAATGATTCAATTGTCATTTTCACGTCTATACTCGCAACCTAAAAACGCTGTACCTGTTTTTTTTTTTGACAACTTTTCCCACATAATTTCATAACATGATTGTAAGTTATTTTGACGAGAACTGTTTGGAAATAGAGCTGCCAAGACTTTCCTCGGAAATTTCCTGACTCATTTTTAAGAGTGCATCTCCCGATAATTGCACCTCTGCATTATCATCAATTAAGTGTTGTCAACGGTGTTTCTTAAAATTTCACGAGAATGGAGCTATGTGTCATGAAATTTCACAAGTTGGAATCCAGCCGTTCAAAGAAACACCTTTGAAAAGTCAGATTTTTTAAATGCAGGCGCCGATTTTTCTGGCCAATTTTAGACCGCTCTTTCCATTCAGAACGGCCCGACATACATGGTGTCCCAGATAACTTGCACCATACTTAAAAAACGCCGGAGCGCTCTGCAGGAGTGAAATCAACTGTCATTAGCAAGCGTTTTGCGAAAGTGCACAGATTTTTTCAATGCGCCTGGTTATCTAAATAACTAAGATTAATCAGCTAACCTTTCAAATATTCTTTTAAGGGCCAAGATGTCAATTGTAACGTTGCAGGGCGCATTGAGAAACACCCAATTAAAGTGTGTGCAACATAATACGCTTTCGTGCTTTTTTCCGGCCTTCAAAGAACGCACATTCGCGCTGCGCCCGCGCGCCGTGATTGGGGAAGCGAGTTGTCACGCGGTATTTTTTGTATTTAGCGGGCGTTTTTTGAAGGCTAGGAAAAAGGAGCATGCAAAGTGCACCTTGTTGAAAATAGTTTAATGGGGTGTTTCTTAATGCGCTCTACAACTTTCCAATGCACACCTCGGCTTTTAAACGAAGATTTCAAAAGTTAGCTTGTTAGTCTTAATTAAATAACTAGGCGCACTAAAATAATTGCGTGCACTTCCGCAAGAGACTTGCTAACAGCGTAAAGTTGCTTTCACTCCCGCAGAAAGCACCGGTTCTTTTTTAACGTTTGGTGCAAGTTATCTGGAACACCCCGTATATATGTACTAGTAGTGTAAATTTAGTGCACAAAAAGCGCACATGTAGTGTACTACATGTACATTTATATTATGCTAGATGTACACTCGAGGTGCACTTATGGTATACTACATATGCACTTGTGCTGTACTAAAAGTATTCTATTTTGTTTCATAAAAGTGTGAAACTAGTACGATTTCAGTACATACCCTAAGTGCACTATTAGTATACATTCAGTATACTGATTTCGAACGACTTTTCGCTAAGGGTTATCTTTCGGGATTTTACTGGAGTCTAGAGACGACACATGTTCAAAAGTTTAAATTATATGCAGTGTTGATTCTATACAGGTGCAGACTTTATGAGGGTTTGTTTTTAAACGACGGTTCTTTATAAAAGACGTGACTGATTTTGGAAATTGAAGTTTATGCTAATGATAACATGTGTAGGATGCAAGCAGACATTTCTGAAGGTGTGCTGTGTATGAACACAATACGGCACATATATAAAGGAGCTGTGCAGCAGTTATAGTGATTTGCTTAAATAATTTTGGAGTTTGTGTCTCGACCTTTCTGATTAAAGAACAAAAAACCGCTTTTGCGTGCATGTCCTATGTTTTATTTTAAAAATTGACAAAGATTGAGGTTTTCTGCGCCTCTCAACTCCTTCACTAACTTCCAAGTCACGTGCGCTGTGACGTCAATGGGGAAGGCGCGGGGTTCCGATGAAGCTCTCTCTTTAGAGCCATCAGTAGCAGCGAGAACTCATCCGCTCGCGACCGCGTGACCACGTGCTGGCGGGCGCAGCAGGTGTTGGCGCAGCGCGAACAATATGTTGAAAGGAGGAAAGTCTCATCCGGGTCCGGCCATACCCGTCCGGCCCTGTCCCCCCTCCCCCTCCGGCTTCTGGCGGCTGTTCCGCTGCTGACGGTTTTGTGGACCTAGGATAGATGGCGCCACTGAAACTTCGTATAATAAAAGTTTTGTCCATGATACCAGGTTTTTGACGCATTTATATTTATGTTGGAACGACAAGATTTATAGAAAAGTTACCTTTTGTCGAGCAGGTATTCGCACAACTTGCTATCCTTCTACAAGATTCCCCATTGACGTCATGCCGCGTGTTTTTCATGGCCGCCGCTCGCGGCTGCAGGTCGAGGAATATTCTAATTTTTGCTTCGCGTTTACGCGGCGGAATCGCAACATTTCGAAAGAAGGAGGTGTGTTTTCTGTCCTTTGTGACAAGGTGAACAATGTCAAAAGTAGAAAACGCAAATTCTTTCGACGTTAAAATCGTTGCACAGCTCCTTTAAGGATGCAAAGGTAATCTACGCACCTGTGTACAGCTCTCTGATCAGGCGCTCCAGCCCATGACGGAGCGTGCTGCGGTCCTTCTCGTCATGTGGGCGCGGCGAACACTCGCCTGCAAAGAGCGAGCCGATTTCATGAGCATGTTTCATGAGGAGCAGCAAAAGCGCCCTCTGCAATAGGCCCGTTCGATTTACCTGCACCTCTGACGCCGGTGCAGAAAAGTGTAAGGCGGTGTACTTCCGGTCTTTTCTCAATACACATACCGGAAGTACACTGCCTTACACTTTTTCTCCACCGGTGCAGAAGGTGCAAATAAATCGAACCAGCCTAATGTTTACACCGTCATCAGCTAACTTCAGTATAAAAAAACACCAAAAATCTATAGTAAAAAGAAGGGCATGAAAAGCACAGTGGAGCAGTCCTGCGTTAATTTACAGTACAGTCACGGCGATAGTGGCGACACGTCACGGCGAAGTCGTTGGGCATCGGCGTCGCATTCACGCACCAGCGGGGTGTTCGGAACAAAAAAGACATTTGACCTTTAGTTCAGAAGGCATTTGTTTCTTTTTTGTTCCTCGGCACGTGAAATCGCGTCTCCCGGCACGAGCTATTGGCATTGACAGCTCCAACCCTATTGAAAGATCTCATTTGTATGAGAAATTTGTGTCCAATGAACACATATGTATCATACAAGATATATGAGAACATATAAGAACCATCTAAGAACCACGTAAGAAACTTGTGAGAAGTTCTTATATGTTCTTATTTATCGTATACGTTTTTTTATGGTTCTTATATACTGTAAACGACTTAATTTTCTCGGGCTCAAATTTTCGTGAATCGGGCGAAAGCTGAAAATTTGAAAATGTTCGCGGGTTCTAATTTTCGCGAATCGAGTGTAGCTTCCGTAGCGTTCACATATTGCCCAAAACGTTCGCGGGATGTATTTTTCGCGAATTGTAGGCGATTTGCGAAATTCGCGAAAATTAGGTCCTCGCGAAAATTTAGTCGTTTACAGTATATTATATGATTCATATGTGTTTATTGGACACAAGAAATTTCTCATATAGATGGCTTTTTCACTAGGGAAAATGGCATTTTGTTATCGGCTTTTTTTTTGTTAATGCTGTAGCATAGCTTCCTGATAATGCCTCCGCTTGGCACGCAGCAGGCCCAGGTTGCAAGGTTTGGCAACATCGACAATGGACACCCTACGCCCTACCATGCAGACTATATCAACGACAACTACAACGTGAACAACGGACGCCATTTCCAGTGGTGGAAAAAACCCGCAACGGCTATCGCTGTAAGAAAGGAATGAGTGACACTCACGCATCACATCCAGACAGACGTCGTTGAGGATCATGATGTGGCCTCGCGTCAAGGGGGGAAGCTCCACCAGTTGCGGCAGGATCTGATCTGGACAGTTCTGTAAAAGTAACGCAAGCAAGGCACTCGTCGTCCCCTTTTGCCCAAGGCGCTCGTCGTCCCCACGGGATCATAATAAAAAATCGCGCACAGGGACAAGGACAAGCGAGGAAGGAATCATGCTCAAACAAAGGAGGAAGGAATCATGTTCACCATGTTCAACTTTTAGCAACTCGCCCAGCTTAGTACTTTACTGCAGCCCCCACGGGCTCACAGGGGCAAGCTACTCGCCGCGATTACCACTTGTTTTTTTCTTACCCGTAAACGCACAAATTCTGACTTCGCATATTTACTCAACGATTCGCCCATCGTCGCTGTTTCTGTTTATCAGTCCCTCGGTGTTCAACTAACTTCTAATCTTTCTGGGGTTTCCCACATCAACACCATAATCGCTAAAGCATCCCGTACCCTCGGTTACTTGAAACGCAGTCGGAAATCTAGCCTCTCGCCTCCGCAAATTATCCTATGAAACCTGTGTTCGCCCGAAACTAGACTACGCCTGCGCTATCTGGGCCCCTCACCAAACATACCGTATTAATCAAATCGAATCCATTCAAAACCGAGCTGCCCGTTTTATTTCATCATATTCGCGTTTTGACAGCGCGTCGCTAATGAGGCAATTTTTTTTTTATCTGTCTACTAGAAACTCGACGTAACATTTCTCTCCTATGCTTAATTCACCGATTATGTCACAACCCCGGTGGTACTTTGTTGTTGCATCTGGAACTCCTGAACAAGAAACCGCGTAACTTTAACACTAAAAGTTTTAAACGCATCTTTGGGACATCATTATCATTCGATAACTATTCCGTGCCACATGCCTCGGGAAGCTCTGGAATGATCTTCCCGAGGCCGTCGTTTCAGTATCCGATCCAACACTGTTTCGTTCAGAGTTAACCACGTATATTTTAGCCAATTAAAAATGTGTAACGATGTTCTTTCCTTGTGAACTGGGTACTGTATCTATATTTTGCATTACTCGAGATGTTAATGTGTATATTATTATTCTTTTGCGTCATTATGTGCTTTCTTTCACCGATCTGTGAAAATGTTCGATTTATTTTGATGCATGCAGTTGTGCATTATTGTTTGTATGGAGTCGGCGTGCTCACTGCCATTCCTTATGCATGTTTATTAGACTCTATTGTCCCCCCTCAAATAATGCCAACAGGCCTTTGAGGTACTTTGAATAAATAAATAAATAAATCGTGCAGCAGCATGCCTGAGCCTTCCAGAACATGACCTCGGTTCATGCGTGTCAATGTGGCCACATTATTTCGACAGAAAATTTTGAGGGATTTAAATAACACCCCGAGACATGTGATGATTCCGTGGAAAAGCTAGTCTCATGCAACCACAACAGCTACTGGCTAACGAGACAGATATCATGTATGGTGATTATTTATTTATGTGATCCTACGACTCGTACCGGATGCATTTTCCGTTCAAACTGTAGTTCCGTGCGCACAAACTTAACATTCATCACGTCGTATCATGCATGCCATTCCCCCACCGAGGTTGTCTGTTTTTCATGTAGATAATAGGAAAATGTTACGGGCATCGAGCAGAAAATGTTACTCACCTCCTCCAGATGCCCTTTCACCATACAATAGCTGCAGATCACCTGAGACTCCTGCAACAATGAAAATAATATGTAGCGAGACTGCATCTCTTAATGCCATAAAACCTCTCAGTTCCCCCCCCCCCCCCCCCCCAAAGAACTAGCAAGAATCCCTGGAACATTGGTCAGTAGATTTCCTGAAAGTTGTCCATTTGTACGTTCCCCGAAAATTCTGCATCGGTACGGTCCCACGAAATTTTGCGTCGGCATATTCTCTGGCGATTATGCGCCGGTATGTTTTCTGAAAATTCCGCGTCGATAGGTTTTCTTAAAATACAGTGTGAAGGCATTCCTTAAAGATACCGCATAAACGCGTTCCCTGAAATTTAAGCATCAGTACATTCCCTGAAAAATCTGCGTCGGTACATTCCCTGAAAATTCAGCGTCAGCATATTCTCTGAAATTCTGCATCAGTATTATACGCACGGAATATTCATCTAACATAGTCCTCACTTGAGAAGACTTGCAGTCCTTACGAACTTCATAATATCGGACTTTTAATGAACCCAAAAAAGCCACTGCGGACAAATTTGGACGCTCGGTCAATGATGAAACCAGCAAACCAGCAAATTACAGGCGACTCTCAATAACCTGAAGCTCCCGCCTCACGTCTGTAGTTCCTATGCGCTGGTGGTGCGACGCATAAATTACCAAAACCTGTAACAAAGTAAAGTAAGCTTTCATCGGCTCTAAACTCGGACCTTCCAAGCTTTCGGACTCAGGCCTACAAACTAAAGAACTAACACCTAAGGGCATAAGAAAAATAACTGCCAAGAACTAACACCTAATTTTCAAGAAAAATAACTACGGTCCTCAAAAACCTTTTCTGCAAAAAAATGTGTCAACCAAAACCGGTACCTGTTGCACACTTTAGGAACCTGAATGGTTTACTCTCAGTATTAGGTAGTTAGTGGAGGCGTGCGAACATTGATATTTCATTCCAAATCGAATTTGAAACGGATGGTGCCGAATGGTGGCCTCAAAGTCTTCCGCACTATTGAATACCCATACTTTTAGTATGCAATGTGCAAAAACTAAATAGGAAAAATTGCATATATATATGAAATAAGGCCTATGCATTATGGTCGCAGGATTCAAAAATAGGTTAGTAGTACACAGAGCTGCGAAACACTGGAGGACGGTAAGGAACGAACTACTTTACATTGAAAGGGTTAGTTTAGTGGCCAGTCTTGATTTGCAGGATTTATTAAGGTCTATCAGGCACGTAGCCAGGATTTTGTTTCGGGGGGGGGGGGCCCGCCCATGACAAAATGCTGTATGAGGGGGAGAGGGGAGAGGAGGTCCCAGCAAAATAGAAGATTTCGGGGGGGGGGGGGGGGGGGCCCGGGCCCCATGGGCCTCCCCCCTGGATACGTGCCTGAGGTCTATAGTATGTCATACTCCTTCCAGAAAGCACTCCGCTTCGTCTTCAAGCAAAGTCGGATTTTGTCCAGCTATTCAATGCTTCTACCCATTCCAAGTCTCGAATGTCTCGTCAAATATGCGGTCGATCGCTGTTCGATTTGAACACGAAACCCAACCATTCGCACGCCCGTACTAGCCTGTCAAAGTGAGAAAAAATCGTTGCATGCCTCCTCTGAAAGCCGGCGTTGCCGTGCTCGCAACCTGGAAAGTAGAGTCAGGTACGCAAAACTTGAAAAACTGCAATCAAAAAAGAAAAAAAAAAGGAAAAGGGAACACTGGCTGGGAGGCCGTCGTCCGCGCATGACTTACGGTCTTTTTCTTTATCCGTCCCCAACCTTTAACCTTCCTCACCCGCCCGTTTGAGAGGGTCTCGCGGGTGAACTGGTAGTCGAAGTCCTCTTTTGAGAGCCTCGACAACTTGTCGAAGTTCTGCTGGATCATCGAGGGGCCGGGCCGGACAAACTGGGATGCTCCAGCTATTGTGGAGGCCTCCTTCCGCTTGTGGGGTTTTGCGGAGGGGGTCTCGGACCCGTGCTCTGAGCCGCCCTCGTCGTCCAGGATCTGCACATGCAAAGTACCAAACTAATGGCGAATTCGAGTGGTCAATCGGCGGTGAGACCGAGCCGGCGGAACCTGGCAACCAGAAACGCGGCGGCGGCACACCACACGGTGGCAGTTAACTTCGCCTCTTACCCACGCGACACCGCTAGCGAGAGGCTGTCGCCGCCGTAGCTGCCGTCACCCATGTCCGAACGGCTAGGATTGACTCGAGCAGTGAGAGCTGAAGTTACTTCAGATCAGTTTCGTTCTTTCGATCATTTTTGTTTCTCACTGACCTTCTCTCCCATTTCGGTTGTGACGACACCGGATACAGTCTGACGCCTACTCACCCGGCCGTTCGGAGCTCGGGCGGAAAAAGCGCCGGAAAGTTGCCGGTGTTTGCCAAAGAACCACTACCCGAACGGTGCGCGCCGGCTGGAAACTGACCACGCAAACACTATTGCCGGTTCCCTGGCCAAATAACTTGCCGGCGATTGACCACCCGAATTCGCCATAACATACTTCAAGTTAAAGCAGGCAAACAGGCGAGCAGGTTAAGGATGGACATGGTAGCCCTCGATCAAGGGGACAAAAAAAAAAAAAAGAGGGGACAAAAAGGTTTGGAGTTCCGCCCCTTTTTAGAGCGAAGCTCTTCGGCACCCGTTTCCGGGTTGAGCAGCGTCGCCGTCGGCGTAACCGCGCATTTCATTATGGGAGGCTCCCCATAAGGACGTCACACGTGACGTCACGAGGATAAACATTTTCAGCTAAATCTGGCTAAATCTAAATCAGCTAAACTTAGCGGAAAAGTTTCTCCACTATATTTAGCGGGAAAAGTTTACCCTCGTGACGTCACACGTGACATCATGCGTGACGTCACGTGAAAGTTAGAGGAAAAACGTTTTTCCTAAATTTAGCGGAAAATCTTTCCGCTAAGTTTAGTGAGAAACTTTTCGCTAAATTTTCCACTACATTTAGCGGGAAAATGTTGGTAAATTTACCGCTAAAATTAACTCGAATATTTACCCGCTAAACTTAGCGGGGAAATTTTCGCTAAATCTAGCGGGAAATTTAGCGAAAATTTCCGATTCCCTCCATTTGTTCTCTCCCCTCCACCTCCTCAAGAGCTGCGCTCTAATTCGGCATTACAGATAATTGTAAACGTCTTATATTTTGCCACCTCGCTTTAGGGTTGCCATGTCGGACATACTTCGTCAGGTACTAGCATACATAAATAAGTACCAACGGTGCTCGGGTTAGGCCCGATTTCCTGGCGTACCAATCTTTTCTAATCTAACATACCGAACTAAGTACCAACTTAACACACTTGGTTATGTTTTCGCACGATTAGGTATCAACCTCATGCACTTATCTACGTGCCAATTTAGCATACTCAAATAGCTAAAAACCTTAGATACTAAACCAAGTACCAACCTAACACACTTTGTTGAATCCTAACATAATTCGGCATCAACCTAATGTACTAACAAACTTAGCTAAGTGCCAACCTCACATACTCAAAAAGTACGAACTTGACAGTCAACGAAGTACCAAACGGACATTGAACTAAGTAGAGACCTCACAAACTCAACTGGGTACCATACTTATGCAAGTTCCAACCTAACATATTTCGTTAAACTTCAGTCACTAAATGCAAAATTAGAATTGGGTTTGGGTAACTGACTAAATGTACTTGCAAAAAGGCAACAACGGGAGCAACTTAATTACCCTTTTTAAGAGCAACTCTTACAACCCTGCACTGCGCCTTACCTACATCAAAAGCAATTGAAATCATGACAAGAAACAAGGAGATGATCCATCACCATCGCCGCAACAACAGCCAAGATACGCTGTGGTGACGACCGAGCAGATGCAACTGCTTGCATATCAGTATCCCACAAGCTATCATGACACAAATTCAAGGAAGTATCAATAAAATTCAAATGCAAGCTCGACGCTACCATGTTGGTGATGACTTTGACGGCATCCGCGATGGGCACATCAGGATCGCGCTCGTCCATGTCCGGCGCCGCGTCCGAGAAACACGAACTGGCGTCGTTGACGTCTTCGTCGTGGTCCATGGTCTCGGTTCCACCGGGCTCCTTGTCGGCCACCGTGAGCTGCGGCAGAACGACCGACGTCTCAGCTCCAACATGGTCGGCTTTCGCATTCATCGCGCGCCAAACCTCCGAACATATACAGCTCTCAGAATGGAGAGACTGAAACAGAATCAAGACATTATTGCTTTGGTGCCTGGAACGTGCCCGTGACTGGATCATTCTACAGCCGCATCTCGCCCGTTTTTCGAAAGTGGTCCCGAAACAGCGACAAACGACGATGCGGAAGCCGGCATGCCGAGTTGTCGGATGTCGCGATCTTGACGTTTGGTGCCACAAGTCCCGGCACAAAGTATGAGCGAACGCAAGCATCACTGCCGTTGCAGAGTGCGCACTCATGGCTGCCAAAGCTTCCATGAACTACGAAGCCGGAGAGCGACCTGCAGCGGAACTGGCATCTGCCACATGAACCACAGTCGTTGCGACACCGCCAGGATCGCTGTCAGCGACAGCGTCACAATTCTACGACATCATCGGGCGGAAATTAAGGGAGCATTTTCCAGGATGTGGCAGTAAAAGTGGGGTTCTGGGCACAATCTAGATGTATCTATTCAGCAACTATCAAAAGGCAGAACCTGCAGCTAGAGAACCACAGGCGCACCCAAAGAACAGCCAGCAGCCAAGACGGGAGCCGACGGCCTCTTCCGGATCGTCGGCACAGGGTTGGGAGCCGACAGCGTCCCGAAAGAGGCTGTCGCATACCTGCCAACCTTGCAAAATACAAATTCGGAAGACCGCCGCGTGGGGTGGGGGGGGGGGGGGGGCAAAATATGTTTTATTTAGTTCGACAAGAAATTCTGTAAAGAGGCATTCTGCGCGGATCACACTTACTTCTTCACAGTTGTTTTTGAGGAAACTGCCGATGGTACCCTGCCCTCCTGCGGCACCAACATTGTTCTGATGTTTTTCTGAAGCGATGTGCATCTTGATCTCGGTCTTGCCGCCGTGCGAAATGCTCACATCATCACAGGAGCAAGTGGTGCACAATCCATGCTTGTCATCTTTACGCGAAGTGACAAAGCACGGAAGCTCAGTCCTGTATGATCTCAGAAATACTTGCAAGTACTTATTGGCTTTTGAAAGCGCCATCGATTGTTCCAACTTAACTCGGGGAAACACAAAGAGTAGCTCAGCGCTCCGCACTTCACTCGACGACCTGGCAAAGATAACTGGATATGGATATGGATGTGGTGGCTTAACCCTTTGCATCGAGTGATCACAGCCTTAACAAAACTAAACCTAGCAAAAAACAAACAAAAAGCCTAGCGCAGTGCGCTTTTACGATCATATAAGCCGTGTTCCAAAATGCGCTCGAACTTACTCCAGAGAGGTTTTGTACCTTAGCGTTTGAAAATCTACCCTCTTCTTACGCTGCTGCACTAACTGAGTTGTCACGTGGTAACTCGCCGGAGTAACCTAAACCTACTCTCGAGTAACTCGCACTGACACGCGCGTGATGATTATAGCAAGAGGGCGCAACAAAAGATTTAAAGAAAAACTACGGCGGCAACTTTTTGGGAGATTTCAGGTCGCGGGAGGCTCCCGGACAATTCGGGAGAGTTGGCAGGTATGCGTGTCGGCTCCCGAGCTTGTCTCAACCTTGAGGAAAACGCGGGCAATCCCAGAGTGGTAGAGGAATTTACCTGGGACTCCTCCTGGTCTGAATCAGCGTCCGACTCAAACTCCGAGTTGTCCGCGCACCAACGGGGACACGCATGCATGTTTTCACGAATCAGGTCAATCGCCACAGTGACCTGTGGCTCGTGGAAGTAGATGGCAGACTCGCGGAGCGCCCGCTTGAGGATCAGGTTCATCTCTTTGTTCGGGATGGTGTAGGTCAGGTTCCGCTTACTCGAGAAGGGGTCTGTGTTCAAGACAAGACAAAGTAAGTTATTTTATGTTCATGGATTAATGCCCTCTGACAGCGACATGCCTTCCCAGTGGAGTATCACAAGACTGACGACAAATAAACACGCACGCACACACACACACACAGACACACACACAAACACACACACACACACACAAACACACACACACACACTCACACACACACGCACACACACACGCGCACACACACACACACACACACACACTCACACACACACGCACACGCACACTCACATGCATACACGCCAAGTTCGGGGAAACCAAATCCGGGAAAACTTCTAAGCATGGTAAGGAAAAAGAAGGAGGTAGTTTTTTTGTTTCTTTTTTAAGAAGGAATACAGGCGAGCCCGGTTTTAGTACCGCACTCAGGTATTTCGAACTCTTGTTTTTATCAAACAGTCCAAACATCCCCTTCAAAATCACATGTAATAGTATAGGAGCTTTGTTTTTTTTTGATCCAACTCCCATGGCGGGGACACCTGATGTAGCGAAGGAAGCCTGTCCGCACGTTGCTTTTCCCGCGATCCGATTGCCCCTGTAGCAAGCACATCGCCAAACATCGCTTGCGTTGCGTGGCTGGCAGAGGGCCAAGCCAGCATACACAAGTCGAAAGAGCAGTTGTAAAAAAAAGAGACAATGAACCGTAAAAAAAAGTGGAGGAGGGCAAAAGCTATTGGAAGGGAACGCATGCGCGTTTAAAGAGAGAAGGGAGTGCCCGCTGTCGAAACGGTAGCATGCACCTCTTCCCCGAACGATGCCGAAGCTGCATGACTCACTAACCTCAAAATAAAATAACCGAATAAAAACGTCTTCAGCAAGTCGAGTGTGTCGACACAACGGTTGTGCAATCGCACTTTGAACGCCTTTTCACTTTTTTTCTTTTACCGTTATTTTTTTTTTTTTTTGCCTACTGCCTGAATTTAGTGAGCTTTCCTTTTTGTTGCTTGCTTAACTTTTTTCTTTGAATCAATACATTTTTTTATGCGTCTCGCTTTTCTGTGTTCTTTCAGTTGTTTATTATTTTTAATATTTTCGTGTTTTGTCGCTTATGCTGTGTGGAGGTCCCAGCCAGGCGCGCGTGTAAGCGCGGCGGTGTTTGCGGTCTCCGCCAACTACGCTCTACAGTATTTAGGGGCTCTTGGATGCTCTATTTGGTAACTCCCGTTTGTCGCGACCTTCGGTACTAGGAGAAACGGAAGGAAATTTCAACTAGAGCTTAATTTAACATAATTTTGTTTAGCAAACTATCGATATATAACTATTTTAAGATCCCCTTGGAATTCGATATATCTGGGATCGACTGTATTGACAACAAATTTACATGAAGACAACTTCATTACATTTATATTGTACTGCTCATGCTATAGTAAGTTACAGGTGAAGAAGGTAGCGGCAAATGCCCCTCAAAGGGATTCACATATTCCTCCGCCACCTCCGCATCCAATAGCGTCCCATCGTTTCCTTGACGTCGTGGCCAACGCGGGAGAGGGTTTTGCCTTCCTGTGAATATTTGCTTTATCTTTCGACTTTGACTTAGCGTTATGGAAGCCACGAGAGAAAGATTAGAATTTTCCCCCTCTGATGGAAACAAACACGACTTTGGGGGGTTAGGTCCCCCTCCGATGGATACAAAGGCCACTTTCAATGGCTCGGTTCTCTCTCCGATGAATACAAAGGTCGTTTTCTTAAAAAGTGGGGGTCGGAGAAAAGTTGGCATCACTCTGTAGCCATTATCTATTCATTGAAGCGGAACAAGGCGCGTTTCCAGCGAACTATTCTTTTGACTGCGGATGGATTTGAAACGGGCGCAACACGCTTATGGGAGGAGCTTCTCCTACCTTCTTGACTTGTAACCGACTATAGTGAGATACAGCTCGGCCTTGCTATTATTGCAGCCGTCGGTTGCGACAGCAAGAACTCCTTGTTTAAGTACGGGCAAGAGGGGTAATTATCATTTTCCGGGAGATTTGTTTCTCAATCGTACAACCGTACAAACGGGTCAAAATTCAGAAGTCTCCCGGGTAATACGGGAGACTTGGCATGTGAAATTAGAAAGAAGAAGTAGAAAAAAAAGAAACATCAAGATATTGTGGAGCACAAAAGCCACAGGACTCCACTGGAGTCACTAGATTAAAGACAGTAAACCTCAGAACGCAGTCCCCTAGAATTCCGTCGACAATGAGGTCGGCGAAGATCGACAAAATCGGCGAGTCTTGTCAAACTTAGCAAATGCAGTGCCTCACCTTCGATGGCGATGCAGCGCTTGTTCCACTTCTTGTCGGAGATGAGGACCGGCTTGAGACGGCGGATGCAGATGACGTGCTTCTCGAGTCGGAACTCTGCTGCGTAGAAGCGGAGCAGCTCGCACCAGAGGTCGCCCAAGCTCCGGTTGTTTGCGGACTTCCACTTCCACTCCTGCACAGGCAGCATCAAATGGAGAAACTGATTAATACTTTGACAGTTCAATTATTTTCGCCAAAAGATATTTACCAGTGATTGGTTTTTCTTTCCAAAGAAATAGTATAAAAAAAGAGTAAATGTGCAGGTTTTCGCTTAATTATTTAAGGGGAGCACATACAGTGATTGCAAGCTGTCCAGGCTTAGAAGCATCGAATGGAAATCGGTGACAACCCTTCGCAACAATGCTCAATAAGATCACTCGCAAAATTTCTGTTAGCTTCAGTAAGAAAGCAATTCCGCATGAACGCAAAAGAGGGCAACTCACCGAGTCCTTCACGCACAGGTGGGGCTCCGAGTCGCTGCCACCCAACAGCTGCAAGAATGTGTCGATGAGAAAAAAAACATGTTTAGCATAAAGACCAGCACATCATACATGAGAAGGTCGCTTACCAACTCTAAAGAAGTGAAAGCAGAAACTACCATTAAGGATTTACTATAGTCCGTTGCAACTCAAGAAGGTAGGGCGAGGGTAAGACGGGCCGGGAGGAGGAAGCAGACGGAACGCTGGAGAAGAGAAGGGGAAACCTCCTTCTCCCTTTAGCGTTCCGTGTGCTTCTTCCTCCCCGGCCCGTCTTACCCTCGCCCTAACTTCTTGAGTTGCAACGGATTATATTACAAAGCAAGAGTTTTACAAAAGATAAACACAGAATCATACGTGTCAAGTTCGGAGAAACCATATTCGGGAGATTTTTTGAACCAAGGGGTAGCGTTTAAAAGAAAAGAAAATCTTGACAATGAAGTTACATGAAGTAAACTTCGTTACATTTGTACTGCACTGCTCGTGCTAGAGAGATACAGCGGAGGCTCGCTATCATTGCTGCCGTCTGTAGCGACACTGCATAGGAGGGGTTAATTTGCGTTTTCCGGGAGATTTCCATGTCAATCGTGAAACCGTACGAAGTGGTGAAATTCTGGGAGCCTCCCGCGTAATACGGGAGACTTGGAAAATAGAGGGAATACAGTGCAATATACTTATAAATACACCGCATATAATGATGTACTACCCATTATCCCCGATTAGATGGAATGAAGCCACGTGGCGGCTTCTTGTTACATGGTAGCAATGATCATATGACCGCTTCTGCACTTTGTTGGTAGCATGTAGGTTGAGGTGTATCGCTCACAATTCACGTTTTATTCGTTAATTTTAACGAGAGTTTAGGGTTGCTTTCGACCTAATTCTTTCGTTGTACTTCTCGTCAAAATTAAACTTAAAACAGCGCGACAGCGGTTGCGTCGCGGCCTTCGGATCAGGACCCTGCGACCCAGTTGCGTGTCATCGTACTAACCACGACCAAATCCCTTGTTGTCGTCGCGTCGAAGGCTTGTCAAGTGGCCAAACAGGTGGGTTCTAAGACGGAATGTTTCGCAGAAGTTCTCTCCTCTTTTTTTTTTTATTTTTAAGTCTGTTAAAAACAGTCAGAACAAAAAAACAAAAAAAAAACAATCGTGAGGATGGCTGAGCAGGCGTTAAACTTGGCATTTCGACTGCCTTTTTTTTTTCAGTTTGCTTGCTTTGTTTTACAGACACACGTGAAAAATAAAGTGTACGTTCCACACAATGCGAGGGTAATTCATAGCGTGTCTATTACGTCAAAGAAGAAGCGAATAGAATTGACAAGTTTGTCACTGTGACGACAAAGTGCGCCACACGTTGTGCTTTAGCTGCTACGAGCTAAAGCACAACACTCCAAAAATCACAAGACGACGAGAGATGCAAGCGTGTCTGCGTGGTCGAGTCAGTAGCGTGTCTGGCTCGCATCCAAAGGATTGTAGGTTAGAATCCCGCCAAAAATGCTTTCATGTTTTTCTTTAAAGGCAAATGAATTACTTTATAAAGTGAAATCATTTCAGACATATAAATCCGCATTACTTGTCATGTTTTATTCAATTACAATCCACGCGTGACCTCAGGTTTCACGTGAGCGTTGTGGGTCGTATGAAATTCTCGCGCGACGTCATGTGGCTGTGACGTCATGACCCTATCGACCTATCAGGATTTTCCCGTCTCACCGACACCGACTTTTCTAAGACACGAGCTCGTTATTGCGTTAAAAAGGGAGAGGTCGCTTAAACATATTAGAGAGTTTTAGAATAGGGGGCCCCAACGTTTGGGTTACCCTAAGAAATGGAGGGACCCAAACGCGTCGACGGCTTATAGAATAGGGGTTTCGCAACTCAGCGCAGCGCGCTTACGTTTCCTGATTGCAACACCAACGCGGCTAACTAGTCTAATATTCAAAAAAGGAAAAAAGATTAAAAAACGTACAACATATGCGCTTAGCAAAGTACTTTTTGTTTATAAATAATAGTGAAGGCAAATCTAAGTGAAGCCGGCTAAAATTAGAGACAATATATAATCAGTATAAACGTTGTTGGCTGTCAGCCAAAACAGTCCAATCCGTAGCGCTCTAATTTGGCGCTCGTTCTCACATTTTTCGGGCGTCCGTGTGCGCTTTGATCGTCTGTCCCCGAAGATTTAGGCCTTCAACTATGCCGAAACCTGACACTAACGCGAGCGAGCATACCTTGCGACCAGCTGCTCTATTTAGAACTGAGGTTGAGCGACTTTGAAGCCTTGAAATACTTACTTGCTTTAAGCTGCAGGTATCGTGCCACGAACGAAATTCACTCGTAGCCACGGAGTAGCAATATGTTGCCATGCCAACGGTTACATCGTCTCTTTAGGCTGAGGAGCGGCCAGAACCAGGGACGATCTTTCAAATGGGGTGAGCCCACCGCTCATTGTTTGTTACTTGAGCGAGATAAAGCGAAACGAAAGCTGGATGCACCATTCATTGGCGACGAACGTGGCTAATAATGCTAGGGCAAACATGGCAGCGACCATGACGAATATGCTCCGAAGCGAGCGGAAAGGGCGCCGCCATCTTTGCCGAGGGAACCCGGCCCCAAGCAAATAGGGGCGATTGGGGCCCCACGCAATTTCTCGAATTTTGCGTTAGGGGAGAGCGCCAACCCAAAACCCAAAACGGAGTTTGGGTTCGGCGTATGCGCAGTAGTGAGCCCCTATTTCTTTGGGGCCCCTAATGACGCCACTGATCGTGGGCACCGAGTGACGGGCGACTTGCTAGGCCTTCCGACCCACCTTGCTAGACCTTCCCACATAGGCGTACCAAGCGGGGGGGCAAGGGTGGCACTTGCCCCCCCCAGCTCTCGGAGTGGGGGGGGGGGCAAGGTATGTGTTTCCCCCCCCCCCCTGAAACAGCCGCCACTGGGCAGGGCAGACACTGGCTGGCGGCGCCCGAGGGATACTAATGGCACCGCACCCCGGCCCTTGGGGGGGGGGGACTGGTTTGCCCCCCCACTCAAAAACAAGTTGGTACGCCGCTGCTCCCACCGAATCGAGCGGCCACTCATGTCGCAGGGATTGTTGTCGTTGCTTCCGAAATCCGTGAATCGAGTGGCCTTCACCGGGAGTGGTGTTATGAGTATGTATTTCCTTTCGTTTGCTGCTCGAAGTCGAGAAGCGCGCAAAGAACACGTAGAAGTCTGCTCGTTGGTCTCCATGGCGAATTTTACGAGTGGTGTTGGCGGCCGTGAAGCTATCGTAGGATTCCATCGTAGCTTACACACAACTTGCGATAGTTTCGCTTCGCGTATTCGGATTGGATTTTAGGTTTTGTCCTACGCAGGTTTTCCATGATAGCAAAAACAAAATTCACGTAGGGAACAGTTTCTGCTGCTACGAGCTAAAGCACGCAACCGAAGCAAAGGAAAAGTATGAATTACACAAAAACGCCGCTGGAATTAAGCGGCTTATAGATACATGAAAAGCGTAGCAGGACAACCCAAATTGTGAAATTTGTTTGAATTAACCAAAATTTTGAAATGTCAGCGTTTGAATTTGTGGGTTTTCTCATCATCGTCATCATTGTGGGTTTTCTCATCATTGCACTACACTCATCGTCATTGTGGGTTTTCTCATCATTGCACTACAGACCCTCTTCAAAAGTGCGCACCACCCAGTAGCTGCTACGCACACTATCAGAGTACACCATTGTTTAGGCATGTGCATTGAACACGAGGTTCGTGCCGGCGTTCGGCATGAACTTGGCTCGGCTCGCGCTGAAAATTACTGCTGCGTTGGCATTGTTGCTAACGGACTTTTGAAAAGGGACCATCGGTCGACTCCACTTCTTACAGGGGCACACCCTCACCTCGTGCAGGACGGGAACAACCGGAGGCTTGCACTGCTGCAGGAAGTACACGACCATGATGGGATAGGCGTGGAGTGGAAGCGGGGCTCTCTCCTTCCTCTCCAACCGGCACACCTGGAAAACCACAGGACGGAATGGGTCCTACCGCGGCGGAAGGAGACATCGGTAACGATGTCATTTGTAGTAGCACGAAAGACACGCGGCCGACTAGGGGCGTAAAAACAGAAAGAAAGAGAGGGAAACGAGAGAGTGCGGGGAGGACGCTGAGCTCCGGTTGGAATGATCGGGCCGGGGGGGCGGACGCAAAGCTAGTTGTCCCTGCTCACTGTTCGATGATGTTCGATCGCCGGCGTCTGGTGTTTCCGTTCCAACGCGTTAAAAGAGCCAGTAGAGACCGAGGCAGCTAGCGTAGCGTCTGCCCAATAATCATTCCGGTTGGAGTTCGGCGTTCCGGCGTCGGCCATTTTGTACCCGCACAGTCGCGGACAGTGGGAGGACGGCAAAGCGCGTCTTTCGAATGCCCAGCCTCCAACACGTACTTTATGCCTTCCGCCATGCGTTGGCTTCTGTCATGCTTTCGCTAGTGCTTGAGCTGCACGAGACACTGAAGCGCTGTCAAAGGGGCAGGAAGCTCGAGCTGAAAGCGGGACTATAAGGATAGTGGCTGCCTTGAGGTCTACCCACTATACTTCTATCAGACCCAATGAGAGCTTGGCGTTCTGACGTCCTCACAACCCCGCGACAAAAGCAGACAAACTTGCACTCCGCATTCTGGAACATATGTTGTGTAACAAGGTACTATGGTTTCGAGACCAAAGCCTAAGCTTGTAGCCTAAGCTTGTAGCACATCCTGCGAGTTTGGAATTCGCGTGGACGGCTGTCCAAGGGGTAAAGATTCGGGCTCGACGTCCACTCACCTGTCCCCAGTAGCGGAAAATGACGCCGAGCGACTGCACCCTGGGATCCAGAGAGGCGTAGTCCGCCAACAGTTTCGAGGTCTTGATGGAGTTGGAGTTGTTCAGGCTGATCTCACAGCTAAGATCCGTCGGACCGTCCACGAAGCGAAATCTGGGTACTTTCGCAAGGAAGTCGCGTTCCGGGGACGAGAAGTTGTCTGGATGTGGAAACACAGGAAGAGAGCCGGTTCAGAAGCACTACCCGTTTGGGCACAGTGTCTAGAATTCGTCTCTGACTGCTGGTGTCTTTTACGACGTAATTAATTTCTCGTCTACGGATAGATTAGGTATTATTCAGGTTTCTTTCCCAGAGCATCATGCATATGGCATTTGTACGTGCCATAATGGCCCATCGTTGTACGGAGATGATCGGTTGAGCAGCAGCATTCTCGCGTTTAGCCATCTGTCGGCAGCACATCGAAGTACCTCGCACCGTCTGCCAATGCGGTCGTCCTGCGATCACCCAGGCTTGGCGGCATCCTTCGTCTCGAGATAACCAAGATAACTTCACTGGTGACAATTTTATTGTGCCGGTACGCATCGGCAACATAAGAGCATGACATTCGGGCACTTCTAGAGCGTAGCTCTCACGGAATTGCTCTCTAGTGAACCAAGAGTTGTCGCGCGCCCACCCAAACACAAGGCAATACACAGGAGAACCGGAAGTGTTTCTCTCCCCCTGTCGTGGCACACCCTGTATACCACGTTAAATTGTTCCAGGCTCCGTAGTTTTTTATGTGACGATGGGCACGTTTTTAATTTCACGTTTCTTCCCAAACTGTTCAAGCACGAACGCCAAATGCGAACACCGGTGTCTGGCATTTGAATGGTTAACAGAGACCACCGTGATCGAGACAGAGCCAGCCTGCTGTGCGTCTACCCACGCATTGGAGCTGCGGTAGAATGTCGAGCTCACAATGGTGGGGTGGTGGGTTCGATTCCGATTGGGGCACAATTCACAATTTACCGCTCTTCTGTACAGATTGTGCTCTGAAGTGTGCGCTGCGCACTTTATAAAGGTTTTCGCGGCCTGTAGTCACACTTTCCATGGGGACACCAGCCCTCGAACGCATTCGATGCTGAAAGAGACGGGATGCAGAGATCAGAACGCAACTCACCCTCGTCTTGGGTAATCTTGTCCGAAATTTCCACGAGAAGCTCGGCCACCTCAGTACTGCCGGTCGAGGAAAGGCCCAGGTTCACTTCGCTATTGAATAGGCCGAAACCGCTGACCGAGGGTCCGTGGAGGGTCAGCTTGACGTCTGCATAATAAACACGGAGGGTCAATCGAAAAAAGAATGCGCGGACGGTCGCGCGACATGATGCGAATGGACAACGTGAGCTCGAGCGACATTTAAATGATACTGCTTTGTGATTGACTGAAACCTCCGGTGATATTCTTTTACGCGTGACACTTCCTGTTCACGCACAGCGTAATCTTGACGTCGAATGCGTTCCCTCCTAGCACCGAGGGTGAGACGATAGGTGCCTACACGATGGCAAAGTTTTCTCTCATGGGCGTGTTTAAATCGAATGCCCATCGACTCTATGGCTCAAAAGTCTTATGCAATAAACAGCCAAAAGTCAGGAGACCGGTTACAGCTAACAGTTACATGTTAACACTTTCCTGACAATGGAAAAAAATGTGCGTTTTGTGTTTTTTTTTGCGTTTATTTGTTGAGGAAACTATTTGATTTACAAGATGATGTCACAAGTAAATATAAAGCTAAATAAAGAGCAATTGGATTATGCAAATGTCAATGTAGACTGTAATTCGACAAATGCAAGTGTTTTAAAAATTTGGTGCCAACAAAGTGAAGATATGTAAACAACAACTATAATTTTACCTCAAGAACAATTTTGATCAGCCGAAAATCAAGGCAAACTTTGTCGCTGACATGCCATTGGGCAAACCAGTTTTTCAGGGGGGTGAAGCAGGGGTCATCAGGACCAAAATATGACCATTGGGCTTCATAGTCAGACACACTGCTGCTATCCGAGACTGAGAAAGCGACAAATGATTCGAAAGAGCTGCGGTGCTTGCGCGTGCCAGACCAGTGGAAGTGGCTACAGCAGCCACAAACGGCAACGTGCCGTGGGCTTCACGCTTTGCTTAAATATTGCTGCCCCGCAGAAAGAAAACCACAGAAACTAAAATTGCAGTCTTCAAACTACTTACGAGATGGTGCGGGGAGCGTGATAGCTCCACAGGAGTTGTGAAATGGGCTCCCGCGGTTATCGATCACGGGTGATCGACGCCCTGCGGGCGCAGCAAGGCAAGAGTTTCGTGCACTGTAGCTACGGTTCTCACCGGGCAGGGTTTCTCGAAGGGAGGCCTCCAGCTTTTCGGCAAATGCTTTTCTCAGCTCAACCTCCTCCTTGGTCAGCCCGTATCTCCTCACAGTTTTGAGCAGGGAGTCGATGGCCTTGACCTGGACTTTCACCGGGTGCGGGATGTTCTTGACGTCCATCCGCATCTCGCTCACCTGCAAAACGGTGACAATCGAAACCTTCAAAAAAATCGCTCGTAACTTTTGAATGAGACAGTAGTTTCTTCCAAAACTTTTTGAACCGGTAGCGCTACTTTTGGGAGGAGAATGAACGTTTGGTGATGCAGTTTATTTTTTCAGTGAAAATAACTGAAGATGACAACTGCTCGAGCGACCTCAGCTCGCCGCGGCCAAACGAACACACCTAACCTTTCGTTGGTTTTCTTCGCCCTCCGCTCTTCTGTCTTGCTCTCGGGACCAAGGATGTAAGAGGCGCTTGCGATTTAGAGCGTTCCGATCTAGTCTTTACGCCGGTTCGTAAAAACTGAAGCTAAACGCCCCCCGCCCACCTTTTACTGGCGCACTTTTCTTAAAGTGAAGCGACATGCTATCAAGAGTTTCCACGAGCGTTGCCAGGACGAGCGACACTATGTGATGCTCAAAAGCGTGAAATTTTGAAGCGCTTACCGACAACCTGAGTTGATGCTGCTCTTGCTCCAGGTGTTTCTCCACGTACCAGTTGTCGTCGAAGTACCGCTGGCACAAGTGGCAGTAGAAGATGGCCCTCGGAAACCGCTTGGACCTCTGCGCATGATGGCAGTGAGACGTCATTTGCCGTTTTAACACAGAATATGCTTTCGCAAAAGACCGTCATGTCGATTGCTCCTTTACATTTAGCGGGAAAACTATTGTCGCGTGATCTAAATTTTTACGCTAAATTTAACATGGAAGTCAATGGACCACTTCCTGCAACTTTAAGCCACGTCACGTCAACTTCCGCAAAAAAATTTTTCCTTTAGCGGGGAAATTGAAGTCGTGAGACCACGTCACGTATTGCCATATTTATGCTAAATAAGGCAAAAAAAACGAATGTCTCTGACCTCTAAATCCCCCCGCGAAGTTCACCGCAGAAACCATCACGTGATGTTCAGTCACGTCATGTCAATTTTTCCCTCTAAATTTAGATGGGAAATTTATGGGACGTGACTCTCAACGCTTTCTGCGCTCCACAGCCTTGGTCTGCGTGATTAAACTTGAGCAATTTTCGAATATTACTGGTTCGAGAGTCCGGCAAAACAGGTTTGCTACACGCCAACGGGCCATAAGGCTAAGTCCCAGTGAGTTGTGTCTCTGCCTAAGTGCGTGCCTGCTTCCGCGCCTTCAACACTTTAGAACGGTTCTCGCACATTTATTTTTAGCACTTTTTTTCGTTAGGGTTGTAAACAATTTTGACAGCAATGAGAAGACATTGCATTGAGCTGCTTCAGCGTCAAGAAGCACAAGCCTTCTGGAGTGATGTTCAGTCAAAGTACATTATAAAAAGAGAAGAGGACTGTAAACCTTTCAATTGACATAAAAACATAAACCCCGTTTATATTACGTAAATTCCGTCTAGCGAAAGGCAATAGAAGTGAGAGAAAGACACGTACCTTCTTTAGAGGCAGCACGCTTTGGCCTTTGAAAATATTCAAGGATATTGCCTCAGTTGATTCCTCAGCAAGGCGGGCCGGGCTCTTGAGATTTCTACTTCCTGAATCAGGAGCCAGAGAAAGGTATTTGTCAGATACTTTCGATAGTTTGGTCTTATAACCCAACACGAAGTATTCCCTGGCGGCCATATGTGTTTGCTTGGCTGCCGAGTGCGTCCTGATGGCGAGCGTCCGCACCTTTAAGATTACCGGTCTTAGCACGCTATTAATGTAAGCTCGTTCTGAGCATGCACTCTAAACATCGCCCTCAAATATGCCATCCAGTTCATACCCGGCCCCTATAGAGCACAGTGAACACCATCTTCCAAGATATGAAGCTGGAGGCTTCAGAAATTTGTAAATCAGTGTTTTTTCCAGCATCTTGATAAAATGGAAACTTGGGCGAGTTGGTGATTTACATTCTAAAGTTAACAGCGCAAGCTCACACACCGACAGACAAATGGACAAACACACGAAAGCTGTGTTTGTCCTTTTGTGTGTCGGTGTGTGTGATCGATATTGCGCTCTTAACCTTAGAATTTCTAGCATCATTCAGATTAAATTTATGGAATTTGTCCTGCTCAGGTTATGAACATGCGTCATTATTGATGTCATGAACTAGCCATACAGTGGAAGTGTTACATATCTTGGAATACACAGGGTGTTTGCGGAAACGCAGGCCAAAGCACTAATGCAAAAACTATGTAAAGGACAGAAGAAAGGTTGATGCCGTAGTCGTTTGTGCTAACAGTCCCATTAAGGAACAATATTAGCGTCGTAGGAGATTTCACGGGGTATTAAGGCACACAATGGTAGAGGCCGGTTCACATATTGCGACTGTTTACGACCAGTGAAGCCGAAAACCGGCCTTTAAAGGGATACTTCAACGAAATTTGAAATATTCCCGTCGTGTTCAAAAATAGGTTGAATATAATCCACGATATCCGGAAATGACACTCGCACGTTTGTACTTTGATCCTGGTGGCTGTATTTTTCGTTATAAACGGCCCACTCTGGCAAGCGCTCGGAGAAGGACCAGCTTAGAGCACGTGACATCCAACGCAATCGTGACGTAGGTCGTCTCAAGACGAGCAAAGCTACGGCGAGGCTGACGTCGAGAGGATGGCCTAGTCGTTCCAGCCACCGAAGCGGCTGCTTTTGTACGAATTTTGAGTGACAGGTTAATCTTCTATAATCTTGTAGGGGGACAATAGCGACTTCTGCGACACATAAAAGGAATTCTCGGGAAGAGGGGTGTTCCTCCTTCCCCCCTTCTCTCGTCGTGGCCGGAGGCGAGACAACCTCCTTCACCAGCTGTCAAGGTTCCTAGACGAGCATTACAAACGAGGCGTTAGCGACATCCACCAGGTGCTTTTTGCTAATCGTTTAATTGGTTTTAAAATTCCTTTTCGAGACTTTTTTAACAAAATATTGGTATGTTCCATGTGATACTGCTCTTTTGAACACATATAGACCAAAAAATGAGCGCCGAAATTTCGTTGTAGTATCCCTTTAAGCCTCTCATGACTGCTCGTACGACCGGAAGCGCAGTAGCACAGCCGGCCATAAGCAGTCACAAGAGGCTTAAAACCGGTCTTTTCAGCGCCGTTCACACACTTTCAACCGAGTACGACCGTGAGAGACAAGACCGGATTTTACGCCTCTTGCGACGACAGAGAACCAGATGCGCTGCTGCGGAGCAGGTTGTACGCCGTCGCAAGAGGCATAAAATATGGTCTTGTCTCTCTCCGTTCTACTCGGTTGCAAGTGTGTGAGCGAGACTTAAAGGCTCCATTTCATTGGCTCCATTTCATTGGCTCACACGGATCGTGGCGTCGGGTATGTTCCCAGTGATAGCGAGCCTTCAACGACAGCGCGCTTCTTGACGACGCACTTTTGGCTCCGTTTCATTGGCTTACTTAAACTTGGCGTCGGCTGTGGTCCCCGTGATAGCGAACCTCCGACGACAGCGCGCTTCTTGACGACGCACTTTGTAGTCCGTTTCATTGGCTCACTCGGATCCTGGCGTCGGCTGTGGTCCCGGTGATAGCAAACCTCCGAAGACAGTGCGCTCTCTGACGACGCACTTTTGGCGCCGTTTTATTGCCTCACTGGGATCGTGGCGCCGGCTGTGGTCCCGGCGATAGCGAACCTCCGAAGACAGCGCGCTCTTTGACGATGCACTTTTGGCGCCATTTCATTGCCTCATTTGGATCGTGGCGTCGACTTTGGTCCAGGTGATAGCGAACCTCCAAAGACTGCGCGCTCTTTGACGACGCACTTTTGGTGCCGTTTCATTGGCTCACTCGGACCTGGGCGTCGGCTGTGGTCCCGGTGATATCGAACCTCCGGAGACAGCGCGCTATTTGACGACGCACTTTTGGCGCTGTTTCATTGGCTCACACGGATCGTGGCGTCGGATGTGGTCCCAGTGATAGCGAGCCTCAAACGACGGCGCGCTTCTTGACGACACACTTTTGGCGCCGTTTCATTGGCTCACTCGGTCCGTGCCGTCGGTTGTGGTCCCGGTGATAGCGAACCTCCGAACAAAGCGAGCTCTCTGACGACGCACTTTTGGAGCCATTTCATTGCCTCACTCGGATCGTAGCGTCGGCTGCTGTCCCGGTGATAGCGAATTTCCGAAGACAGCACGCTCTTTGATGACGCACTTTTGGCGCCATTTCATTGGCTCACACAGATCGTGGCGTCGGATGTGGTCCCAGTGATAGCGAGCCTCCAACGACAGCGCGCTTCTTGACGACGCACCTTTGGTGCCATTTCATTGGCTCACTCGAATCCTGGCGTTGGCTGTGGTTCCGGTGATAGCGAACCTCCGAAGACAGCGCGCTCTCTGACGACGCACTTTTGGGGCCTTTTCATTGCCTCACTCGGATCGTGGCGTCGGCTGTGGTCCTGGTGATAGCGAACCTCCGAAGACAGCACGCTTTTTGACGACGCACTTTTGGCTCCGTTTCATTGCCTCAGGCGGATCGTGGCGTCGATTGTGGTCCTAGTGATAGCGAGCTTCCAACAACAGCGCGCTCTCTGACGACGCACTTTTGGTGCCGTTTCATTGGCTCACTCGGATACTGGCATCAGCTCTCGTCCCGGTGATAGCGAACCTCCGAAGAGAGCGCGCTTTCTGACGACGCACATTTGGCGCCGTTTCATTGCCTCACTCGGATCGTGGAGTCGGCTGTGGTCCCGGTGATAGCGAACCTCCGAAGACGGCGCGCTTTCTGACGTGACGACGCACCTTTGGTGCCATTTCATTGGCTCACTCGAATCCTGGCGTTGGCTGTGGTTCCGGTGATAGCGAACCTCCGAAGACAGCGCGCTCTCTGACGACGCACTTTTGGCGCCGTTTCATTGCCTCACTCGGATCGTGGCGTCGGCTGTGGTCCTGGTGATAGCGAACCTCCGAAGACAGCGCGCTTTTTGACTACGCACTTTTGGCTCCGTTTCATTGCCTCAGGCGGATCGTGGCGTCGATTGTGGTCCTAGTGATAGCGAGCTTCCAACAACAGCGCGCTCTCTGACGACGCACTTTTGGTGCCGTTTCATTGGCTCACTCGGATACTGGCATCAGCTCTCGTCCCGGTGATAGCGAACCTCCGAAGAGAGCGCGCTTTCTGACGACGCACATTTGGCGCCGTTTCATTGCCTCACTCGGATCGTGGAGTCGGCTGTGGTCCCGGTGATAGCGAACCTCCGAAGACGGCGCGCTTTCTGACGACGCACTTTTGCGCCGTTTCATTGGCTCACTCGGATCGTGGCGTCGGCTGTTGTTCCGGTGATAGCGAACCTCCGAAGACAGCGCGCTCTTTGACGACGCACTTTTGGCGCCGTTTCAGTGCCTCAGACGAATCTTGGCGTCGGATGTGGTCCCAGTGATATCGAGCTTCCAACGACAGCGCCCTCCCTGACAACGCACCTTTTGCACCGTTTCATTGCCTCACTCGGATCGTGGCGTCGGCAGTGGTCCTGGTGATAGTGAACCTCCGAAGATACCGCGCTTTTTGACGACGCACTTTTGGCGCCGTTTCATTGCCTCAGACGGTCGTGACGTCGGATGTGGTCCCAGTGATAGCGAGCTTCCAACGACAGCGCGCTTCTTGACGACGCACTTTTGGCGCCGTTTCATTGGCTCACTCGGACCCTGGCGTCGGCTGTGGTCCCGGTGATAGCGAACCTCTGAAGACAGCGCGCTCTCTGACGACGCCCTTTTGGCGCCGTTTCATTGCCTCACTCGGATCGTGAAGTCGGCTGTCGTCCCGGTGATGGCGAACCTTCGAAGACGGCGCGCTCTCTGACGACGCACATTTGGTGCCGTTTCATTGGCTCACTCGTATCGTTTCGTCGGCTGTTGTTCGGTGACAGCGAACCTCCGAAGACAGCGCGCTCTTTGACGACGCACTTTTGGCGCCGTTTCATTGGCTCAGACGGATCGTGGCGTCGGATGTGGTCCCAGTGATAGCGAGCTTCCAACGACAGCGCGCTTCTTGACGACGCACTTTTGGCGCCGTTTCATTGGCTCACTCGGACCCTGGCGTCGGCTGTGGTCCCGGTGATAGCGAACCTCTGAAGACAGCGTGCTCTCTGACGACGCACTTTTGGCGCCGTTTCATTGCCTCACTCGGATCGTAGAGTCGGCTGTGGTCCCGGTGATTGCGAACCTCCGAAGACGACGCCCTCTCTGACGACGCACTTTCGGCGCCGTTTCATTGCCTCACTCGGATCGTGGCGTCGGCTGTGGTCCCGGTGAGAGCGAACCTCCGAAGACGGCGCGCTCTTTGGCGACGCACTTTTGGCGCCGTTATTTGCCTCAAACGGATCGTGGAGTCCGATATGGTCCCAGTGATAGCAAGCTTCCAACGACAGCGCGCTTCTTGACGACGCACTTTTGGCGCCGTTTTATTGGCTCACTCGGTCCCTGGCGTCGGCTGTGGTCCCGGTGATAGCTAACCTCCGAAGACAGCGCGCTTTTTGACGACGCATTTTTGGCGCCGTTTCATCGCCTCAGACGGATCGTGGCGTCGAATGTGGTCCCAGTGATAGCAAGCTTCCAACGACAGCGCACTTCTTGACGACGCACGTTTGGCGCCGTTTCATTGGCTCACTCGGACCCTGGCGTCGGCTGTGTCCCGGTGATATTGAACCTCCAAAGACAGCACGCTCTCTGACGACTCCTTTAATATACCCGCTTACGCAACTACTCACAGTTACGTTGGACGAAATAATAAACTCGGGTAGAATGCTGTGTAGCCTTGTTTTAGTGGTCGTGCATAAAAATAGGTCTTTCTGGTCCCAGAGAAAAATACATTTGCTGACCAGCTGTGTCACGAACAGATGCGAAAGTCCCAGACCACCAACGCTGACTCGTTAAAAAATATTACCTCGGCTCGTCTTCTCCCATACTGCGCTCGAAATAAAAACCGGGAACGCGCGATGGAGGTCTTAAATGTTGACACCTGAGCAGTGGAACGCCTGTAACACTCACCAACATTTTGCTGCAAGAAACGTTTTACACAGAGATGTACAAGCAATACTTTATTACCCATTGCCTTTCCACTCGCTCGCCTTCGCCCACGGAGCCTGTTTTATTGCGCCAGTACTCATCAATATCGCCATAGTAATCTAAGGGTACACGAAGATAACGATATGGCAAGTCGAATCATGCAACGCGTTCGAACATATTCGGCTCTAAAGTACAATGGCCGTGCTAAATCCCCAAAAGCTTTTCAGAGTTAATGCACTACATGTATGTTCGCCAAACAGGTCTGTCAACTCTACCGCTTTCTTTACTCTTTCTTGATCTACGTAAAAAATCGCCGGATCATCCGCGTATGACAAAGTAGGCACTTCAGTAGATTTCAAATTAAAACATGAAACGTAACTTCTATGCAGAATGTTTACGCAATAACGTTTAAGACAAATACAATAAAAAGCCTGAGGCGAAAGTGGACATCCTTGTTACGCGAGAAAAAAGACAAATACACTCACTTACACGTTCGTTCTCAACAAGACGAGAGGCGCAATTTTTGTATGCCATACGTATTCCATCACAGAAGACTGAACCAACGTAGGCGTGGTCTAAACTAGAAAAAAATATCATGTGACACACGGTCGAAGTTCTTTTCCAGTTCGACCTGTAGCTTACCGATTTTCCGTTCCATGGTATCGCAGCATTCCAGAATGTTCCTTGCAACATGAAAGTTTGTAGCGATACTTCGTCCTTTGATACCACGTCTGGTGCGGGCCGACAATAACGCCTATCACACTTTGCATTCGCTCTGCTAATATTTTTATAAAAAAAATAATGATACATTTCACTCGGTGAAGGTGGATGACCAATGAAGCTGCCTAGCTCGCGACACAGGCGTGACACACAATTTTGAGCAAAGATACGAATACATTTATTGTCTGGATCGGTGGTAATCGTGACGAAATGTAGTCGCACACATTTATAGTTGTCTTGATCTTTGGTCATTATTTCGCGTGGACAACTATCGCTGCTCCGAGAAGCCGGAGGAAACTAGACAGGAAGGACGGGACCGCCACCCATCAGAAAGTAGACACGGCGACGGGACCGCCACCCTTGGAGGGCGGAAGGAAAGGAAACAACGCACGTAAGCGCTTGAAACGACGGCAAAGAGTGGCAGTAGGGGCGTAGACATGACCGACACGGGTCGCACAGTGGCAGATTTTTGAAAAACCTTTATATCTACCTGGAAGTCTACTGATCTCGAAAGTGGTGCCTAGTGATGACTAATGAACAGAATAAACCTATTGTTAAATTACCCAAGATTCAAGGAGAATGCAGGGAATGGTGTTACACGCTCCTTGCTTGCCGGCGTATGCAGCCGAAACTGTTCTAAAGCAAAATTCTAAAACAAATAGCATCTTGCACGCGCGTTCCTCCACGCTTTATTTTGGTTATTTACTTCGAATCTTTTCTACAGGCATAGCCTCTTATATACTGACAAAGCCTGGCAGATCGCCACGAGAAGCGGCCACAAAAATTAAAAGGTTGAGCGGCAGACAACGGATGAGAGGAGAGCCACGTGACGGGCGTCCCGCTGCAACGAGACGCCAAAACACACTTCTCCTGAGCGATGGAATGTCCGCTCGTGCTCCTCGCAATTCTAGCGCTAGAACTTCTTTTCTCGTCGGGTTAGAAATCCATGTTTCGGGTCCTCACCGCTGAAAAGGCACTGCGTTGACATCCAGGTTCCGCGAAAAATGCTCTCTGCTACTAGATCCTCGCGCCCCAAATATCATCGACGGGGCACTCTATGGCTCCGTCGTCCAACTGCCAGGCTTTGTGAGTATAGAGGAGGCTTTCATACGGAATAGGTGTGCGCGTGCGGCGCGTGCGGCGGTGCGAGCCTAGAGTTTTTGTTGACGCACATAAAAAATCCACTGCACCCTAGCCATAAAAATCTTCGCTGTAATTTAGACTCCACGTTTGTCTAAGTTGTTGGGCGATACGGTCCTGCATTGCGGAGTTTCACGGGATCATCACTTTCCGGTATAAAAATCAAATGAGTGCGCAAAATTGACGAACGCATAACTCTTACACAATACGCAATGGAAAATACCCGGTGCAAAAAGAGGGCAAGCTTTTATTTGAACGCTTTATAAAAACCAGTGCCCAAACCACAAGAACCAGGGGACATTCCGCGTTTTAAATGATGGATGGCTCGTTCTACTTCCGCCAACGATATGGGTTGTTCACGATTTTTTTTAGGGGTGAAGCTCCTTAGGGGTGAAGCCTTTTCCATCCGCCCGGCGTCCGTGCTCACATCGATTGCCATCCCATCAGTCTTATTAAAAAAAAAGAAAACAAAATGTTTGCGCAGTCGACAGGATTCAAACCTGTGCGGGGAGACCCCAATGGGTTTCTAGTCCATCGCCATAACCACTCGGCCACGACGAAGGACGAGTAGGGGGCTCTGAGATGCGGTAGTTCTCTTCCTGACATAGACTGTTGACTTAAGCGGTGGAGATGCGTTCCCACGGCTTCTAGCGGATCCAAGCTGATGCTAGAAGAACCACTGGCTTTGCTTTTCACCGACCATAAAGCAGTAATAATGAAGTCGAAACACAACCCGGAACTCAGCACTACCTATGAGCAATAAAAAAAAAATCAGCACCATCAGCACTACCTATGAACAATAAAATCAGCATCATCAGCACCACCAGAGCTTCGCCCCAATCAACATCATTCACCACGTGGAGATGTTGTGATTTTCTTTTATATTGTCTGCCAGTCTTGGCATAAACAACAAATAAACGGTTTGAAAGCATTCCTCTTTTTGCGCGCAATAGCTAAAAAGTTCTTTATGGTAGTACTTCACGAAATTGTGTTGGATAAAATCTTGATAACCAGACCGAACCCCTTGATACGAAAGCTCGATTATCTCAGTTTTACTCGTGTATCTTTGTTCTGCCACGATCGTCCTTTTAGTGGGAAACTCCCCGAGTGGCAGCCTCTTCCATCGCGCTCGCACAATAGCCCCCTTATATTGCTCGGTGTTCATGAACTCTATGCGCTTTATAATATTGATTTTCTCATCCGCAATAAAACCAGGCGAGCGACATTCTTCTTGCATTAACGTCTGAAGCAGGCCATTTAGTTTACTTGTTTTCTTTTTAACGCAATGGTTTGATAAACTCGATCGTTTTATTGCTATCATTCTAACGTCCTGCTTAAACAGTTCACATTTAACACCAACCTCTTCGACTTGGGCGCTTACGAATTATTTAAGCTTGTGACGCACCGCAGTTAAAAACAATCATCATTTAGAAGCTTCATATTAAATTCCCATAAATCTCAAACGGACTTCTTTGGCGCTCTTTTAGAAAAACAAATTAAAAAAAAAAGAAACAAGGGAACTCGAACTGAATGACAGGTGGTCGACTGAATATTGCTTGCACGCGCTAATAAGTTCGAAAGAAACGTGAGCCCTGTGTAACCGCGCGTGACTCGTGCCCTGGAAATGCGTGTACTGTGTATGCCTGCCACTTGACGCGCAGTGAGTTGCGCCCTCTAATGCACATCGATCGAGCATGTCATTTAACAAAACAGAAATTGCATCCATCTACCGTGCGCTGTTCGATCTGTCTTGGGGCGCACAAACGTACTTCAAATCCCTCAACAAAATCACCAGTCGATCTGCCTGAACAAAACTTTCAATATGTTCGAAAACAAGTACAATCAGGGGTATATATTCACAAAACACGAAACTTGAATGTAGAGATAAAAAGATCACAGAACACAAGTCGGCCTGCATTGCAGCTCCCCACTTGCTCAACGGTTCCAATACATTTTTAAAAAAAAATAAATTACACCCCCCACGGCGTCCCCCTAATGTGGCTGACGCAGACTTCGTACCTCGCTACAAAACGTCGCACCATATTCTGTCTTGGCCTCGCTTTCCTTTTTCGCTTCTTGAACCACGACCACGTCCACGTCTTTCTCTAAAAGATAAGCGATTCACCTGGTATTAACGACGTTTGGCACATACTCATCGCACGTTTAACTTGCCCACACGTAATTATCATTCCAGGTTTATCAACGATTAAGTGGGAGGCTAAACAAAATACAAGGTAGGCTGGTAGAAACAAAATAGACCGCACGAGCACTAGAAACCAAACGCAAACAAAAAGAAGCCGTACATTCGCTACATTTGCCGTAGAACAAGCTGAACTAACACTGTTAGTTCAGCTTGTTTCTTCGCGGTTTCGCTTGTACCAGATTTCGAGAAAGCTACGTGTAACGTCAGATTTGGATTCATGTGAAGCTTCTGCGAGAGCGTTTGGTCCAAAAGACCTGCTGCGAATCGGTTCCCGATTAGGTGTTTTTTCATCTCTTTAAGGTCGCAGTGTTCTCGAAGCTTGTGTAGCTCTGTCACAAATTGGTCTACAGTTCCTCCCGGTTGCTGGTCGGCGTTGGTTAGAACGAGCACCCTCGTACACTAGGTTCTGTGTTTGGACGAAATACTCTTGAAACCTTGACTTTAGCAGGTCAAACGTTTTGAAATCTTCGTCGTTGAGGCCTTACTGACCGCAGAATCTCTCGCGACATTCGGCTCATCGTATAAAGAAGAGTACTGATTTGAACTTCCTTGGGCTCCACGTATAGACCGGAAGCTATTCTGTAGTCATCAAACTCGTCCATCCAGGCGGGCCAGTCCGCGGCACTGTGAAAATCGAATGGCTTCGGAGGTTTGAGTCCTGCCATATCGACATAACGCCGGCTGCTGCTCCGATGTCGAGGTCAGCCCTGCTGTCGTCGCTGCTGCGATGTCGAGGTCGGCGGTGCCTCAGCCGCTGCTGCTGCTAAAGCGCCCGTTCCTATCAATTGCGGCAATGTGCACTTTTATAGCATGACACCAATGCGCCCTTCTAACACCATGTCAGACAACAAAACAGCTAGCCGGGAGTGACCAAGTACCCCCGTTTACTAGTACAACCATGAATATATATAGATGAAACAGATCACATGACTTGTGATAACAGAAAGAAAAGAGTAGCTCCGCACCTTGTCATGATGGCATGACAGTGACGACGAAGGTTGTACCATGCCGCGGCAACACGCTGTGGGTCATAGATCAATAGGTGGATGAGCTGGCGTATTTCCTCTGCTCGCTGGGTCATTAACTGGGCGTCATCAATTCCGCCGTCTGCTGGTTCGTGGGATGGCATTGCGTCAAGCATCGTTGTCACCTTTCGTCCGTGCACTATTTGGAATGGTGTCATTCCGGTGGTCTCTTGAACTGCACTGTTTTAGGCCAATGTGACGTACAGCAATACTTCCTCCCATGTCTTGTCCTCAACATTGACGTACATAAGGATCATATGGGCGATGGTATTGTTGAGCCTCTCCCTCAGTTCGTTGGTCTGTGGATGGTATGCCATGGCACGACGGTGTTCGGTGTGGCTTTGACAAAGGATCTCCTTGTTTAACTGCGCCATGAACGTCGACCCCCTATTTGTAATAAGGACTTGAGGAGCGCCATGTTGTAGGACGATGAACTCTACAAAGAACTTGGCGATTTCCACAGCAGTCGCCGACGGAGAGGCTTTTGTCTCGGCATATCGTGTAAGATAACCAGTAACCACGATTATCGAACGGTTTTCCAGGGTCAGCTGTGGAAAAAGATCACGTAGATCCATTCTCATCTGCTGGAACGGTATAGTTGGCGTAACAATCGGCTGCAGGAAACCTTCATTTTGATTGCCCAGACGACCTCAAGCCAATTTTGGTCAGTCATGAAATAATTTCTCTCCGAGTTTGACAATGTTCGACTTGCGTAGGCGATGAATTGCTCGCTGCCTTGCACTTGAACAAGTATCGCTCCTAAACCTGCATTTCTATCGTCCGTGTGAATCTCGGTTTGCGTATCCTGATGAAAGTGCCCGAAAACAGGAGATGTCTGGACTCTTCGCTTCAGCTCGTCGAATTCATGCTGCTGTTCCTCGGCCCATTCGAACTTTTTGGTGTCCTTTGTGAGGTTTGTGAGCGGTGGGGAAATCTCTGCGAAATCCCGAACGAAGCGCCGATATTAGGCAAATAGTTCAAGGAATCTTCGCACGACATTCTTGTCTCTCGGCGGTGGAAATGCCGCAAGGGCGCGAGTCTTCTCTGGATCTGGGCGAACGCCATCGTTGCTAATCGCATGGCCTGGGAACTTCAGTTCGTCATAGGCAAACAGGCACTTCGATGGCTTGAGTGTGAGTCCAGCGGTCTGTATGGCTTGAAGAACAGCTCGGAGTTGTCGCAAGTGAGCGTCGAAGTCGTTTGACAAAATTATGACGACGTCAAGGCAGACGAGACAGCTTAGCTACTTCAGTCCTGCCTGTCGGTGCCATGACTCGCTGGAACGTTTCTGGCGCCGTGCATTGTCCAAAGCGCATCACCTTGAACTCATATAGTCCACCCCGCGAGACTCAAGCTGTCTTCTCTCGGTCACGCTCGCCGACTTTGATCTACCAGTATCAGCTCTTCAGGTCCATCGATGAAAAGTATTGAGAGTGGCACAGCTGCTCTAGCGTGTCGACGATGCGGGGAAGTAAGTGCACGTCTTTCTTCTTCACCGCATTCACCTGCCTGCAGTTCACGCAGAACCTAAGCGTTCCGTCCTTCTTTTTAACCAGTACGACTGTAGAAGATCACCGACTGCTTGAAGGTTGGCTGCCATCTGGCAACCTTGTGTCTAAATCACCAAACAAGTGGCAGTGTTAGGCTTTGCATCCGGTTTTTATGTTTCCTTGTGGCAACGTTGGGCCTAAATAGCAAAACAAATGCCAGATTTAGGCTTCATTGCTGGATCCTCGGTTCATGCCTGGCGTTACTGCCACGGAGACCAACTTCGCTGGCGCGAAATGGATATTGCAGGAAGCATGTGGTGTATGTGGCTCAAATTAGGGACTTTAAATATTGCCTGTCAAACCAGAGAAAAGCCATAGAAACGCTAAAAGGATGAATCTGCCACTAAATAACCCCGTAGAGAAAAAACGCATATGAGGTCCAATTTAGGGCCTTAGGATTGTCAAGCTTGTGCCAAGTTAAGTGTTTCTCTAATCATATACACTTTTTTGTGCTTTAGAACTCTATCCACAAGTTGCTTCGAGCTTAAAGCAAAGCAAAACTGCACAACGGAAGTGAAAAAATTACCAGGCGTTTCTATGAATTTAACAAGCATTTGCAAAAAAGCCCATCCTAACTTTCTGACGTGGAATGTGGAACGTGTAAGTACAACCATTAATTTTTTATCACACACTGTGTAGACCATTCAATTGTGGTGTTTTCTTTTTACCACGTTACAAAAATAATGTTCTAACTGCAAGGATTATTTACATACAAATATACGCATCCGGCTACATCTCTACTACAATTAATCGATTTATCTGAAGACTTCAGGCTATCCAATCTATATATATATATATATATATATATATAAATTTGAATTTCTGATTATGTGCACGTGTTTATTAAAGGCCAACTCCGATCAGTTACAAAAAGTTTAGTTCACGTTTAATTATGTCTTCCGAAGTAATAATAAATGGTTCTAAGTGATTTCTTCAAAAATTGAAATATAGTTGTTCAACGTTTAGTTAAAGGTGACCACACAACGAAAACAAAATATTGCCTGCGACAAACAACATTGCTCTTTAGTCGTCACCTACATGCTCTAACATGTGCAAACGTTATTAGCGTAGCTCAGTTATGGAACCGGTCATAGACGCAACTTGCACTGCTATATAGCAGCTGCGGGGTATTCTGTGGAATGCGTACGTTTTGAAGCACTGCGCCTAGATGGCGTTCCACCATACCGTATATAACACACAGTTTTGAAACGAAAATTTAGATGGTGCTTGAAACGACGGAAGGCAGACTGACGTGACTGAGAGGGAATATTCGAGAACTGAGGTAATCAAGTAACGTTTTCATGTGATACAAATTACGACGTCACCTACCAGGCAGCCGGGCGCAGCTCGGCGCAAGGGCGGACGTGTTGTTTGCTACGATTGGCAGTCTGCTACAAACGATGACGCCTGCACTACCGCGCCAGCAGATTGTGTTTTAGCGCAGAAAAAGGCAAGTCCTTTCAAGCATTAGTACAAAGTGAAGTTCAGTAAACTATACGCAAATATTTTGCAACGGGTTCTTAGAAGTACGCCGTGCCCAACCCCGCAAACTGGCGCTCTCGCATGAGACAGACGCTGCGAGCGATGACACGCTCGCACTGGGGCCCACCAGAGCACACAAGCGCAAGCGAATTCCGCGAATCACGTAGTCAATCATGAACGCGCTGCTAGAACCGCCTGTATCCTTTGCTTTATAACGTATAAGACAAGCAAACAAATCTTTTGAGTGTAGTAAGGTGATAGAGTTGGTAATGATTGAATTAGTGCCCAATTTTAACCATGTTCTTTCTGAGCGCCCTAAACACGACTTATGTAGCGCCTGATGAGCTGCGCCTACACGGTTGTATTTACTGCGCTGTTGGCTACACCGTGCTTTGGAAGCTAAGACTAGCAAAATTTGGTAATTTCGCGCAACTAAAACTTTGCTTGTCAATTTGAGGCGAAATGATATTGAAATATTTGGTGTGTGGTCATTCTAGGCGATACTAAAAATTATTGCATTCTTTTTTTAATATTAAAATATACCGGAGTTGTCCTACATACTTATTTATTCGTGTATTTATTTATTCATTATACCTTCAGGTTTGAAGCATTTCAGAGGGGGCGGGGATTCGTGTAGTAAAACATGAATAAACTTTGTTAGACAGGCTCAAAACAAAAATAATAGTTAGCTAGGGCAGTCTGAAACAAATTTAGATCACTGCTAGTAGCAGTAGAAGGGGTAAGGTGGTTCCAATCACAAGAGGTTTTGGGGATATAAAAATACTGTAGAAAGAGGTTTGGGTATGTCAACTTTGCTGGTAGGCTGTAGACCTGAAGGTATGTAGATGTGGTCATTAATTACTTGATCTTTTAGAATGGAAATATTGGAACAAAACTTGAGGGCGGTTTGGAAATTAAACGTGTTAATGCGCATGGGCTTACGACTATAAGTACTATTTTGCAGCGGCACCGCTGCCACTGTTTTTGGTTCTGTTACCTAGTTAGCTGTAACACAATGTGTGCAATATTTATCGTTTAGGTATTGTTTCGATACCTACCATTTTGAACCATTAAAAGCTCAGGTGAAACTCTAAATTCTGAAACCTCTGAACTCTGAAATGAAGCGGCCATGAATGGGAACCAACAGGCCAACGTTCCTTTTCAGTCTGTGCACTAATGCTTTGATTTGACCAATTTTGCTATATGCTAAATATGTACATACAGGGACACCGCCCTATCGCACATAGTATTTTTGGGTTTAAAAAAATGTCCCACTTTCAACGCTGCCGCTAAGGAATAATTTGTTTTCCCACTCTATGTTCTTGAAGCACCTTCAAACTCCTACACCATTCTTATTACGAATTAACTTCTAGCGATGCCGGACTATCCTGCTGAGTTTTTTTACGCGTGATAAGCTAAGTAAATGTTGATGTGAAGAATTGTGTTATGCAGAGCCTGCAGAAACCAAAAATGAGTTAGGAATAAGTAGTGATCGAGAGTAAATGACCAGATAATGTATTACGGCGGGCAAGCTCGTTAAATTTAAACATTTCTGAAACCCAAGACGGAGGCTACAAAGAGGGGGCAACACAAGACTTCTGAAACACAGCTACAGAATTTTATTCAGAACAATTCTTTTATACCCGACATCTCCATACCGCCTCCATTTGCACACAGCCCAATGGTGTGCTACAATTTACACAATACTGCAAAAGATGGTGAAAGAGTTCACAGGTAACGAAGGACCACGCCCTGAGTATATACGACCACCTTTCCGCTAGTTAAGAACTAAATAATGGCCAAGATCACTTCCATCCACCGACGAAAAAAAAACACTTGCAGATTACAGCCGCCAATCTCGCTGAAGACACAAAGCATTCCTACACGCAGCGCATTCTTACAACCAGCGTGTCACGTCTTTCGCACACGGCGCTCCGGCGATGACATCACGTCTGCCCACTCCAAAGGTGCGGCGAACCTCGCCGGCTTCACGACGGCTTCCGTGACAAAGCATCTGCGTTTGGTGTGCTTCTCTTCGTTTTTTATTTCTAAGGCGCGTCCGCTCTGACCTTGAGCTCCCCGCTGGCTACAGTGGCGAAGCATCTGCGTGACTGTGTTTTCCTTAGTGTTTTAGAGCGCAGATCTTAGGGGCCCATTTGCGGCTTGAGCGGCGTCGGCGTCGCGGTCGCCGTAGGCGTAACCGCGTGGTGCATTATGGTACGTTTCCCATGATGACGTCGCACGTGACAACACGTGTAACGTCACGGTGGTCACTAGTGACTTCCTAGATGATGTCCCCGCCCGTTGCACTATTGGTAAATTTCCTCGCAAAATTGAGTGAGAAAACTTCCCCGCTAGATTTAGCAGCGAAAATTCCCCACTAGATTTAGCGGAAAAAATTTCCCGCTAAATTTTGCGGAAAAATTTCCCTACTAAATATAGCGGAAACATTTTCCCTCTACATTTAGTGGAAAAAATTTCCCGCTAAATTTAGCAGAAAAATTCCCCGCTAAATTCAGCGCAAAATTTTCCCGGCTAACTTTAGCAGAAAACATGTGCCCGCTAAATTTAGCAAAAGATTTCCCCGCTAAATTTAGCAGAAAAAAATGAAAGCCGTTTACACCTCCCTGTAACGCCGAATTGGAGCGCAGCTCTTGAGGAGGAGGAGGGAAGGGTAATCAGGGAAGGGTATACCCCTCCTCCTCCTCCTCCCCTCATTCTTCAATCTACTTCGGGGGGGGGGGGGGTCACGTGACCCCCCTCCCCCTCCCCCCCCCGAGGTCACGTGACCCCGGGGAGGGGGGCTCCCGCGGTGCATTATGGGATATTTCCCATAATGCACCGCGCGGTTACGCCGACGGCGACGGCGACGCCGATGGCGACGCCGCTCAAGCCGGAAACGGGCGCCTAAGAGCTGTGCTCTAAAATGAAAGCCGTTTACAACTCCCTGTAACGCCGAATTAGAGCGCAGCTCTTGAAGAGGAGGATTGGAAGGTACGGAGAGTAGGCTATGCCCCACCACCTCTCCTGCTCGCCTCGCATTTAGGAGAAAAATTTCCGCTAAATTTAGCTGGGACATTTTTCCCCTAAATTTAGCGGGAAAATTTTTCCGCTAGATATAGCGGGGAAAGTTTCCGCTAGATGTAGCGGGGAAATTTTTCCGCTAGATATAGCGGGAAAAGTTTTCCCGCTAGACTTAGCGGGGAAATTTTTCCGCTAGATTTAGCGTGAAAAATTTTCCGCTAAACCTAGCGCGTAAATTTTTTCTACTAGATTTAGCGGGGTAATGTTTGCCGCTAGATTTAGCGGGAAAATGTTACCCGCTAGATTTAGCGGTAAAACTTTTTCCGCTAGATTTAGCAAAAAAATTTCCGCTAAATTTAGCGGGAAACTTTTTCCCGCTAAATTTAGTGGGGAAATTTTCCCCGCTAGATTTAGCGGGGAAATATTTCTGCTAGATTTAGCGGGGACATTGTTCCGCTAAATCTAGCGGGGGAAGTTTTTCCGCTAGATTTAGCGGGGAAATATTTCCGCTAGATTTAGCGGGGAAGTTTTTCCGCTAAATTTAGCGGGGAAATTTACCCATAATGCACCGCGCGGTTGCGCTGAGGCCGACGGCGACGGTGACGGCGACGCCGACGCCGCTCAAGCCGGAAACGGGCGCCTAAAGGCTGCGCTCCAAAACGTTCCGCCAAATTAAGCGGAAAATTTTCCCTGGAATGGGACGCGGGCAGGAGAGGAGGAGGGGCGTAGCCACCTCTCCGTTCCTTTTCCTCCTCCTCCTCAAGAGCTGCGCTCTCATTCGGCGTTACAAGTAACTGTAAACGTCTTTTTTTTCAGGCGCGTGTTTGATGACGAGGTTTTATTAACATTTTTCGGGAACAACGCCAACGGCCTTTCGCCAAATGGGCCTAGTAAAGCTTTCGCCAAACTTTTTTGTTACAACATCGAGTGCCATTGATGGCTGTCTTATACAGTATCCAACAAAAGCTATCCTACTGGACTCCTTGAGGACTCTTCTTACAATTGTTATCTTTGAATATCATGGCTGAACATTCCACTCAGCCGCATAATTTTCCACACTCTTCAAGATGTTTAGCCATTTCGGAGTCAGGCAAATTATTTTTTACTGCTCTCTTGTGTTCACTCAACCGATCATTCACACGCCGTTTGGTTTGCCCTACATGCGAAAAACCACACGTCATCGGAATGTAATAAACATCGCCTTCGTGGAAGTCGACTGAAGCATCACTTTTTTTTGACATCCTAATTTTACTTTAAGAGAGGGCGTCAGTTTGACCAAACTAATGTCAGTCATGAAGGGCACTTTTACACCGAACCTCCAAGCGGTATGCCTCAAATTATGGGACACACCATAAAAAAAAAATATGAAAGACGTTTACAACTCCCTGTAATGCCGAATTAGAGCGCATTTCTTGAGGAGGAGGAGGGTAGGCTGCCGAGAAGACGCTATGCCCCTCCGCCTCATCCGTACCGCCTCCTCCCCCTCCTCATCTACTCCTCCAGTGCTCCTCGCCTCCCCCTCCTCATCCCTCTTCTTCCTCCCTAATCCTCCTCCCTCTTCCTCCTCCTCCTCCTTCCTCCTCCCCCTCCTCCTCTTCCCTCCCGCGCGGTGCATTATGGGAAACATCTCATAATTTACCGCGCAATTACGCCGATGGCGACGCCTACGCGTCACTCCGACCCGTTACGTCGACGCGTTACGGTTACGCCGATGGCGACGGCAATGCGTCACGTCGAAGCGTTACGCCGACGCGTTACGGTTACGCCGATGGTGACGGCGGCGCCAACGCGTCACTCCGATACGTTACGCCGACTCGTTACGGTTACGCCGACGCCGACGCCGACGGCGATGGCGACGCCCCTCAAGCTGAAAACGGGCGCTTAAGAGCTGTGCTCTAAAACGGACACGCACTGCCCTGTCACTGTTTTTTTGCGTCTTTGCCATTCGACTGATTTTCAATGCCAGTCTCCTCGTTACCCCATTCACCATACCGTCAATGTAACCCGCTTCCTTTAACGAAAGCAATTGGTTATCCACTGAATCTGGTCCCTTATAGGGGCATTATGTTTTAGGGCACTATCCAAAAAAGACATGACTATTCCTTTTTTGACTAAATTAGAAAGGGAACCTTTAAATGGCAGCAAGGGTTTTACCGCCAATTTGCCCTACTCCCAACATAGTCCACCATGTTTGAGACGTCTTGTGTTTTTTCCCTCTTTGTAGCCTCAGTGTTGGGTTTTACAAATGCATAAATTACCAGTTTATTACTTAGTTTCTGCTGACGACTCGATACATTGCCCCAAAATGGGAGCGAGATTGGTCTTGGCGTGAATTGTCTTCAGTACTTTCTCTTCATCCTTGCTGTTTTGGACATGGTGCACTACAGGTCGATCACCATTTTTATTTTATTTCGTCTTAAGTTCGAATAAGAAATTGCTTATGACACAAATATACGCATGAAAATATAAAAAGTAAAACTAAAAAAAATGCTAATGCGTAGGAAATAGGTATAAGTTTCCAAAACAACGTTGTTTCTGTTTTTTTTTTTAAACAACAGCTTCCTTACCTAAATAGTGACTGCTGTTTTGAATGCTGTAGTCCTCGTCCTGATAGCCCCCATGAAAAGGCCTGCGCTAAACATCCTCTACCGGATGGAGCTGACTGTGGGGGTGGAAAGGTAAGTAGTTTCATATTTGTACCTCATTTGTCTTCAGTGATTAAGGGGCAAGAATAGTCACATTTGCTATAACTGCTTATAATACTTTCTTATTTTCAATCGCAAACTTAAGAAAGGATGTAATTTTTTTATTTGACATACGTGTGCGCACTGTCTCAGGCTTGTTAAACGTCCTTTTTCTGATTGTATAGTTTCTATACAGGTTTTTTTTTTATTCTTACATATTTGTTTAACAAAAAGCCTTGAAAGCTACACTTATGCGGTCTCTGCGAGTGAGTTATACGCCCGGGGGGACAATATTTGTGTATCTAATATTTGCGATAAGTCGGCTAATTAATTATTATTTGTTAATTAACTTTTTAATTAGTAAAAATAAGCATATAATTTCAATTAGAAACTTGTTGAGCAATATTGAAAATCACTAAATCTGTCATTTTCAGAAGACTATCAGCGCGTAAGGAGCGTAGTAGCGCACTAAAGTTACCACTCGTGGAGCAGGTACGAGGCTGGGGCTATATAAGAGACGAAAAAATTGCGCGGGTGCCTTACCGCAATTGCTAGCCTTGTACCTGCTTCACGAGTGGTAACTTTAGTGCGCTACTACGCTTCTCGCGCGCTGATAGTCTTTCTGAGAATGACTGATTTAGTGGTTTTCAAAATCGCTCAACACGTCTGTAATTGAAATCATATGCCTATTTTCACTAATTAAAAAGTTAATTAACAAATATTAATTATTTAGCCGACTTATCGCAAAGATTAGATACACAAATATTGTCCCCCCAGGCGTATAACTCAATCGCACAAACTGCATAAGTGTAGCTTTCATGTTTTTTTTCAAACAAATCTGTAAGAAAAAGAGAAACCCGGTATATATAAAAACACAACTGTGTATCTAAAAACGATTAGCAAATTGATTACACTTATTAAAACTAATGTTTTGTGAGGTATTTAATATACTGTAACTGAAGAAATGTACATCATAGCTTTCCGTGCAGTCATTTCTGTGTTCGCTTATTTCGACGATCCAGACATCTGGTAACTGCTTGACAAAACTACTTTTTTATGGCAATGCCGATTGCTCGAGCGATTAGGCCAGTTTCGAAACGTAATCTTGTTGCTTGGGAATGTTTTAGAAACTGAATTCAATGCAGAATCAGCAATATCACGCTAGAAGTGATTTTTTTTTTTTATTTTATCGTCCATCTTTTACAAAATTTGAGAAACGCACGCAGAAATAACGGTCAGAGTAGACCAAGTTCACATGCTTTATTATTGAAATTTCGCTTTGGTTTTAAAGCTTTGTTCTCAGTTTACGTTTATAGATATTCGGAGTGTCATACTACGCGCATTTCAGTTAGTTCTGTTGAAGATATTTCTAGGCTTGCCGATGATGTGTTTTAGACTGTTTAATAGGATTTGAAAACCACAAGACCGAACATAATTTTTAAAAGCACTACGAAAGTGACCATCAGCAAGCGCATCAATTTTTGTAGTGCTGTTTTATTGGCTCCATTGGCACGCAAGTTTTCCGATGCATCGACTTAGAGTTCGCGCAACGAAATGGGGTTGAACTGTTTCCACTTTAGATAGTCTTGGTGGCACTAGTTGGGCCCACGTAAAGTCGCCCGCCATACCACTGGCAAAGACGCTTCTTTGTCGAGGTATAACTTGATGAATAAAAAGCGGACTTTTAATATCAGTCTCTCGCAAACCATCATGACGCAGTCACGAGAATTGCATTGCAGGTGTTGTCCTTGAGATTACCCTAAGGTAGCGACAGGTAAATGCGGCTCATTGACTGAACAAGAGCTACGCGTGAGCATTCGATTTAGGCTTGCAACAATCAATGCCTGGACGATCATTAGGACGGTGACTCATGTGCAATCGCTCTTATAAGATAAATATACGAACCCTAATTACCAAGTACTGCAGCTCCGCACGTGCCCGGCGCGTTTCAAACCCCAGTGTTTACTTGTCATAAAAAATTGGCAGTATATCGACACTCGTGTTTAACTATTTGTTTCGGCAACTGTTATTGGTTTCACAAAAGAACTAACGCGTGCTTCCCAAGTCATTGACGTGAAAACTTGATATCTAAGCGGTATTTCCAGAAAGTATAAACGTGTTGCACCGTCTCTTTGAGGTAAAACAAAGTGTAAGTAAATTTCATCGTCAAACTCAGTTGTTTAAAACTTGCAGTTTTCGCGGTGCTGGCCTTTTCCGCCATTATGCAGTGGTTACGACCACGGTGGAAGAAGAAATATGTTCTAAAATAAGGTCATAAAGGGGGTACGAATTCCAGTCGGGATTTGCATATCTCCCGGCAGGTACATCGTGGTGTTGAGGTTTCTAAAATCCCTGCATAGGCCGTTTTGTTCGGGGTGGTGTGGCGACAAAAAGACGTTTGCCGGTTTAAAAACAAACAAATAATTATCCCCAAATTAACAAAGAAAAAAAAAAGAAGCTGCTAAAAATCTATTTTGCTACCGCCGTGATCCCAGCCAGTCTCGCCGTTTGGGCAGGGCTCGTGATCCGACTCCGATACGCGCCACGGCGTGCGTCACGCGGCGTTGCATCAGTGTCACGCGTCTTGGCATGGCAGACGTTCCTATGCTTATCGCTTGTCCGCTACACTAGCCGCCATGTTGAATTCTGACGTAGATGATTTGGGTCGAAATAGCATAAAACTTTATTTGCTGAATTGAAGGCGCTAGAAATTGAGGGGTTCGTGCCAACGGCTCAGCATTTTTTTTGTCTATACTTTTTTATTGTAGTTATGCTTAAGCTATTTGCTTCACTGTTGCCGCCCATCCCAAATGCGTCAAATTTCAACATGGCGACCATTACACAAAAACGGTTTATGTAAACTAACGTAGAGAGCAGAGTACCGCGTTGTTTTTACAAGCTATAGACCTTGCGAACAAGTTTAATAATAATAATTTTGTGAGAGTTTAGACTACTGTTTATAAGTTATAACAGTACCACGACAAACAATTTTTCTAGCAAAAAAAAGAAAAACGTTTTTATACCTTACTGATACAGCCGAGGTGATATTTGATGTTATGGACATGAAAAATAGTCCTAGTCAATACTGCTAGAATCTCTGAATGGGACCCATAAAATTTGTAAATGTTAATTTGCTACCCTTCATAAGGCATTTGTACAACACAATTTTGTCGTCCGGTGTTTTCCCCGAGAGAATGCAGCTTTCTACTTTTTCACGCTATATTTACAAGCGGGGATAGAAACAATCTGAATAATTACCGCGCACTTAACTTCTTGTATTTCCTAAGCACAAAAAGAATGCAAGATGTTAAGATATCTCTGTAATGCGAAACTAGAGCGCAACTCTTGAGGAGGAGGAGGGGAGGGTAAGGGAGGGAAGGGCATGCCCCTCCTTCTCCTCTGTACTTCCCCTTCTGCCCCCCTTCCCCTCTTACCCACCTCTTTCCTACTCCTCCTCTCCTCCTCTTCCCCCTCCTCCGCCTCCTTTTTTGAACTCCTCCTCACCTTCCTCTTCCTCCTGCCCTCTTCCACCTTTCCTCCTCCTCCTCTTTTACTCCTCCTCTCCTCCTGCCGTTGAATTTGTTCTTGGGTAACGTGACACGAAGTCGTGAAGTCATTTTCCCCGGAAATTGTAGCGAAAAAACTGAATTAGTGTTCAGGTTCACGTGACCTCAATTTCCCCGCTATATTTAATGGCGATACTCCACCCGCTAAATTTAGCGGGGAAACGTCCCATAATGCAACGCGCGCGTTTATGCCGTCACCGACGGCGACACAGACACCGACGCCGCTCAACCCGGAAACGGGCGCCTAAGAGCCGCGCTCTAAAACATATTGTATTTTCCACTTCTCACCTCTCTTGAAAAAACTTTTTTTTTTTTTTTACTGACGCTCAATTAGGTTTTAGAAGGCATAATTCGAACGGAACAGTTTTATTGGTACAGAAGGAGGTGATACTAGACATTTTTGAGATTCAGCTTTTAACTTTGGGAATGATTATACATTTCAGCAAAGCCTTCGATCGAGAAAAACATAAAATTCTTCTAGATAAACCATTATATTATGGTACTCCAGGTAGTGCATATTCACCTATATCCAATGTGGAACACCGGTCCCAGTACTCAAAATATCTACCACATATCCACTATGCAACGTTTTTTGTTGTTCCTAAAATACGTTAATTATATTTTAATTATTCACCTTTCGACGAAATCATTATGTACGCTGTTACAACAGCATAATTTACTAATATTATGTTGGATGGGCTCGTTATTAAAGCGAATGATTTTATGGTTAAATTAAACATCTGGAGAGATATTGACTCACTAATAATAAGCATGGCTAAAACAAAGAGTTTTATTTCAGTGTACTGGGTCTCGAGTTCGTGTTCAAATTTAGCTTTGGGGTGGAGCACAATAAAATGTGTTCATAATATTAAGACTCTAGGCGTAATGGCTTTCCAACTTACGTCTTGTAGTGTTTATGTAAACTATGTTCGTCAGAAACTTCCCAAAGTCGTGAGAATAATGAATAAGTACAGGCGTCTCCTTTTGTTTAACATTAAAAACAATTGTTTAGAATTTACTTTTTTGTTTCACCATCTGCTATATTCATTTAGTATGGCGGACGCCAACAAAAAGTAATCTAAACAACTTGCGGCTGTTAAAAAAAAAAAAAATCTGTCAGAATAATTAATAACGCTCCTCGGAATCGCCATTCCCATTCTTTTGTTAAAACATAGAATAACGGATGTATCAGAGGTTCATTATAATAATCTTATGGCGACTTATTTACAATCTGTAAAAGAAAACATTAGAATTATTCTAGATATTGCAAAATTAAAAAGAAACCAAACAGAATATATATAGGGTCATTTACAACCTTGGCGCATTGCGCATTCCAGAACGCTCTTGAATTTTGAAGTGGTCAGAAACAAGCTACCTGTTTTTAACCATGGTTAAAAAGAACTAAAAAGACCAACGCAAGAGAGATGACAAACATAGACGCGTTTAACCACGGTTCAGAACAGTCATCACCAACTAGCCCAGCAACAAGTAGTTTTAAAGCTACTGGTTCTTCTAAAAAACATGTTTTTTTATGATTAGTAAACTTCAGGTGTGTGTTTATTAGACCCACATATAAAAGTGTGTGTATATATTTATATCCTGTTTCAAGCACAAATTGTTAGTTAAAAATGTTTGTTTAGTTGTTTTTGCTTGTAGGCAGGTGCTTATGTGTATGTATTTGAGTATCCACAGCTCTAGCCATGGTGGGGGTGTTGAAACCTGTCCAGCTGAAAACACTAAGGTTTTTTTTTCAACGCCCTCGTCACATATGTAGTTTGTGGCAAAATAAAAGTGATTTAATTTATTTAATTTGATTCGTTTTGAAATCTAAAGTTATGCGAGAAACTCACTCTTCACGCGTGCAGGCGCCGTACTCCGACGAATCCGGTTGGTGCTCTGAGCTTATTTGTATTTTCATTTTGGCGACCACATCGCACTTCATTATAAACTTACATGAAGTACTTGGTCTAGGTATTTAGAAAATGCGTTAGAAAACACGGTACGCAAACAAACATTCGAGCAATCTTTTCCACGACGAAATCAATTTTATGAACAGACGTACCCGTGCATTGTTTTGGGCTCTGCCGACTCCAAATAATTACCACAAAGTGTTTATTATAGTATGCAGACTAATTTCGCGTATAGAAATCAAATCTCAAATCTTGAGTTTCTGACATTGCGGGCCAAGTGTACATTCAATGCTAGCTCATTTGCAGCTTAGCGTTGAAACCGACTGTGATTTGAATATACTGTTACGGTGGTGCAGTGAATGGGAAGACGACCAAAATAAGAAAACGGTGAGGGCGCGAGAAAAGGGTAAAATGGCGATTAACGTTGGGCGCCGAATGTTGGGTTTTTAAACAGCCTTGATTTACGTAACAATTGATGTCCGGAGGTGGATAATGGAAGATCCAAACACCTCTCACCCTGACCTGGTCAAAAGGGCGATCGGCGCGCTACAAGCTTCATTGGCCAGCTTGCGAGAGAAGCATAGTCGTAACCGGTACGAAGACCGGCGAGCTTTCGCATAGCTACCGCGGGAGGTTTTCGCACACTCCAGCATAATCCTGAGACCGGGTCGTCACGCCAGCACAAAGAGCCTCGAAAAGCACGGCGCCCACCATCGCGGTCTGGCGAGACTACTGAAGGAACAAGTGAAGGCGCACTGCCAGCGAGGCATATCTCTCAATGTAAGCGCCAGCAGAAACAGAAAATGATAACATACATCAAATGCTACCTTCGGGGGATGGTAATGAGCAGCAAGCCTTGGCTTCAGAGAAGATGATGGTTAAACTCAACACATATAATAGACGCAGCCCCTGAAATGAATTTCAAGTACATTTTCATGTAGTCGCGGGCTTGAAGGGTTGGAGTACTGCATCGCGAGGAGCGTTCTTGCATGCACACTCAGAGGACCAGTCTTATAACCTAGCAAAATTAACAATTGGGCTAGTTGGTAAGACTTCATCATAACACACAGCGCAACTGGGACAAGGACAGATAGAGGAGAAAACACAGGACAAGCGCTGAACTAGCAAATGATTCTAGTAAAAATTAAAACAAATACTGATGACGCTGTTGCTGCTCGTGCAGGAAGGCACCCTCCGCGGCTCTGGCGCTTCTTCATTCACTCAACACGAAAGCGGCCTAGTTATTCAAGATCCAAGAAGCTGATCTTCCTGCTCGTCAAAGTCACTGTGGGCTGGCTCACACACAAGGATCCGTTTGTATTATGTGGTACGTCGCCATCATTTCACGGGGTAGTTTGTGCTTTGGTCGGAAGATCACTGCCATGCTGGTGAAAAGGGGTTGGCATCCCTTTTGACCAGCACGACAATGATGTTCTGACTCAAGCACAAACTATCTCAAGAAATAATGGAGACGTACCACATAACACAAAACGGATCCTTGTGTGTAAGCCAATCCACAGTGAGTTGGACGAGCAGTGAAATCGGCTCCTTGGATCTTGCATAACTCGGCCGCTTTCGTGTTGAGTGAATGAAGAAGCACCAGAGCCACGGAGGGGCATGCGTGCACGAGCAGAAGCAGCGTCATGTGTATTTTTTTTTCTTTTTAATAAAATCAGCGCTCATTTCTGTCCTGTCCTTCTTCTCTCTACCTTGTGCGCTAAATACCTCAAGATGTTAGACTTTATGTCAACTTTACTGCAGAAACAGTTGCTAGTTCAGCATTTGTCTTGTGTTTTCTCTTCTGTCTGTCCTTGTCCCAGTCGCGCTGTAAGTTAGGGTGAAGTCTTAGAACTGCTTCAGGATTTTCTCTTGGCAACCAGCTATGGAGGTAGAGGCCACGACATGGGCAGTAAGAGCCACCCGTCCGGTCACAGTGCGAGGTGGCTATCAGCCAGGCAGGTCGTCTACTTTACATCCAGTGCCGCTCCTCAACACGGATCGGCAAACTTCTCACAAGACAACAAAAATGCAACCGTATTAGAGACCGTCTCCAACATGCTGGCGCTGCGGCCAAAAAGGTCGCATCCCGTGTCATTGCAGCTGGCGTAGTAAGGGAGAGAAAGACAAGTCCACTCAGGGAAACTAATTCCAGCTAAACATACCGGCCAAATATCGGCTAAAAAAACGAGAAAGCGGTCCCAACGCTTGATGTTCAAAAGTTACGAGCTGACAAAGACGGGCTTTTTCTGGATCGGGAAATACAGGGTGTGCCATGTAATATTCTTGTTGACACCGGAGCCAACGCCACAATCGTAAGATTAGATGTATATGAACGAGCAAAGACAACAATAACATTATACAAACGCCTTTCCGGGTGCTCACCGCACACTGCCTAAGGAGAAACAGCATCAATCACGGCGTCATGCGAAATTACATTTTTGCTTTGTCGCACAAAAACTTTGTGCAATTTGCCTTTGTGGCTGGAATATTTGAATAATGCATCCTTCGACTTGACTTTTTAAAAGTGAATGGTTGTTCGCTGGATGTCAAGAATCCATCGTACCTGAGTGACAAAAACGTCCTCTTGTACAGCAAACTTGCATTTTTAGAAAACGGCGGAGGATACCTTCTATGCTTCTAGTCCACCTTGATTTTCCCCACAAAGCGAAAACTTTATCTGGGTTTTGGACGGCGATAACTGCTCGGATGTTATTGTGGTCGTTGAAGGAGAAGCCACGTGCGATACTTTTCTCAGAGTTATTATAGAAAGAACACTAATGTTTTTTCTAACAGAAACGAAAATGTTCCTTTCTGCATTGCGAACCTAACTAATAAACCTACCAACCTAAAGAAGAGATGTTGCATTGCGAAGTGGTCTCGTGCTGTGCGTTTTACTCCCCGGCGAAAAGATCTAGTCCATATGACACAAGTGGAAATGTCCGCTAATTCACTGGATCTAACAGACAGCTTCAAATGCCACCTTGATCAAGCACAACAAGCATATTTCCTGAGTTTACTCAACGAATAATGATATGTGCTTTCTTCTTTTTTGGAGACCGGCGGACAAGTGCTGCTAAACACCGGATCGATCCAGGAGAAGCAGCTCTGGTCAAGCAACAGCCCCGGCTAATTCTATTGGCAAAACGTAATGAAGTCGGCCTGATAATTCAGGATATGCAACAACAAGATGTAGTTGAGCCTCCACCAAGCCCGTGGGTGTCGCCGGTCGTCTTGGTAAAAACAAAAAAGCAGCACAAGGTTCGGCGTTGACTACCGACGATTGAACGATGTCACCAAAAAGGACTCATATTCACTCGCTAGGATTGATGACGCATTCGACGCGACTGCGGGTTCTTCTTGGTTTTCCACACTAGACCTCAAAACCGGATACTGCCAAGTTGAACTCGACCCTACAGACCACGAGAAGATGGCATTATCTACAAGAGATGGTCTATGGTATTTTTAAGTAACGCCATTTGGCCTTTTTAATGCCGGTGCAACGTTTGAGCGTCTCATAGACCGAGTCTTAAAGAGCCCACCGCTTGACGTTTGCTGGGTGTATCTGGATGATATCCTTGGCAGTGCAAATCTTTTCAGGAAGCACTTTATAATTTGTCATTCGTATGTGACCGTCTGAGAAAGGCAAACTTGATACTAAATGCGAAGAAATACAATCTATTTAAAAATAAAGTGCATTATCTGGGTCACATTGTCTCTAAAAAAGGGAGGGAGACGAATCTTGAGAAAATAAAGTACGTCAGAAACTGTCCTCAACCTTAAAATCAGCGCACCGTTAAAGGATTCATTGAACTGTTCACCTACTAGCGGCGATTTGTTAAAGGTTTCCTCACAATTGCCAAACTGCTGTACGCTTACGCTTTACCAGACAGAATAATGCGTTTGAGTTGAGTACACAAAAACAAGATGCTTTACTCACACTCAGGAATGCCCTCAGAGCCCCACCTATTCTTGGGTTTCCCCGACCAGACTGAAAGTTCATCCTCGACACCGACGCGAGCGACGTCGCTTTGGGTGGTGTTTTGTCCCAGATAAAAGATGGCTCCGAAAACATAATTGCTTACTATTACAAAGTCTTAGAAAGGGCAGAATGGAACTACTGCGTTACGAGATGGGAACTCTTCTCAGTTATAAAAGCCGTGACTCATTTGCTCTATTACTTGTACGGCACGCAGCTCCTCTTAAAGGCTGTTCATGCATCACTCACTTGGCATCTAAATTTCAAGAGCCCGGAAGGCAAAGCAGCTAGGTAGATATATTGACTGGCACAATACGAGTTCAGGATTGAGCATAGACCCGGCAATGGACATGCTAACGCCGATGCACTTTTGCGGTGACCTAGCCTGTCTGGCAACTGTCGCCCATTCCTGAAGAGCGAACAGTGCCTTTTGTTAGACTGCCAAATGTAGTCGTCTTCCCAAAAATACTACTATTTCTGCGGTGGTAGAAAACCAGCAAAATGACCAAGACCCGACAAACTGGACGACAAATCTTCTTTGTGTACTTCAAGAAAACGACATCAATTTGCAACCTATTCTTCAGTGGAAGCGGGTGGCAGAAGTACCCCACTGGAACGTGGTTGTACCATACAACAGCGTCGTGAAAACCTACTGGGCATAATGAGATTCCGTCATTCTGTAGGATTGATAGCTGTATCGTTGCTGGGAGAGAAAAGACAGAAGAAAGAGCACGATTCAGCTCATTTTGCCTCGTGTACCTGTCGACACCCTCTTGCTTTAACAATATGACAGCTTTGCTGGCAGTCATCTTGGAATATACAAGATCCTACAACGAGTTCAAAAGGATACTATTGGGTTGAATCATTTCGAGATGTGCACGAATGGTGAAAACAGTATGGCCACTGCGCGTCCCGTAAAGGACCAACATTATGAAGCCAGGGGAGTGTGATAACCTACAACGTCGGTTTCCCGTTTCAAAGAGTAGCCTTCTATGTTGTAGGTCCACTACCGAAAACGACACAGAAAATCGGTATATCATAGTCATTGCTGACTACTTTACCAAATAGCCAGAAATATTTCCAGTACGAACGTATAACGCAGACACTGTAACTAGGATCTTGATGGAAGACATCATTTCGAGATACGGGGTACCACTGGAAATTCATACTGATCAGGGTCGGAATATTGAGTCGCAAGTGTTCACGAGCATCTGCGAGGCAGTCGCAATTTAGAAGACGAGAACCACGCCTTTATATTATCAGTGGAATGACATGGTAGAAAGGCTCAACCGTTCCCTCAAGCAATAATTTTGGCTCTTCGTTGCCGAGCACCAGGACAACTCGGACACTGTACTTCCATTTTTTCAACTTTTCTACGGGTCAGTCGTTTATACTACGACAAGCTACACCCCGCGATGTCGTTAATTGGCCGGAAGCTAAGGCTGCCTGAGGACATCACATGTGGCACACCAGTCCTTCTATCGCGTGAAACCACACGCCGACATATCTACTCCGACTACTCCCTTTCACCTGCAAATCAAACTGAACTGTGCACACGAGTTTTCGCGAAGACATTTGCACCTGACCAGTGAAATTGCAAGTACTCGCTACAACCGAAACTTCTGAAATCGCATACTCCTCCCTGGCGACAAAGTGTGGCTGCACTAGCCACGCCGCACCGAAGGTCGCTGCCCGAAACTTCAGCGCAATCGGGAAGCCCCCACGAAGTTTTCAAGCAAATAAACGATGTCGTTTACCGGGTTCAGCATATGTTGAGCCGCAACGGTCACATAGTTCATTTTGATCGGCTGGTTTTCTATCAAACCGACTGAGCATTTTGTACCACCTTGGGGCGAGGTTCATGTGTTGTCGGGGGCAGTGTTATGACGGTGCTATGAATGAGAAGACGACGAAAAGGAGGATATTGAGAAGGCGCGAGTAAATTGGAAAATGGCGATGAACTTTGGACGCCGAACGACGGCTTTTTAAAGAGTCTTTGTTTTCCTAACAACACTTAAGCGTGTTACTATTCATCAACTTTGAATCGTTTATGAACGACCTTTTGTAGGCCACAAGGTTAACTGTTTTCCCCCTTTCGTTTGAAAGTATTTTGAAAAACGTTCTGTGCTAAATTCAGTTTGTTTTTTTGCAAAGAACAATAAAATATACCATTGTAGTAAATATGCTTTCCAAAGACCAGTCGCTGCTGAAAACAATAGTCAGACAGTTTATTTTATTGTTGAAGAAAGACCCTGTGGGAGCTGAAGTTCACTTTTCTGCAATTCAATATACTCTCTTCTTTCTCAAAGCCATCTAGAAACAAAAATTCCTTGTTTCTTTCAAGAACTGAAGCTCTGAAGCTGCGTTGGAGAGAGTTGCTTCTAGGTCATGGCGGCAATACTTCCCGTTTCGAGAAATACAGAGAATGATGTTAGCGGCACATGCGTTTTCAAAATATTCAGATTACATCGATTGCTGAAAGAGCCAAATTTGTAAGTTCGAAGGTTGCATTGCTTGTAAAGCTCGTATCAGCAGCAGATACAAGAAGCCGGCCTCACAAGTAAAAAGGCCTGTGAACACTGTGCGCGAAAATGTTCCGGAATAGGACAACTTTGTTTTTGCACCGCCAGATGGCACCAGTATATGTAAATATTTTTACATAATTTGCGCTAGATGCCGGGACAGCATAATGGTGAAAAGGGGGGAATTCGCCTTTCCTCGAGCCCAGTAATAATCAAGCGTGGGTGGAAAGTATATATGCCACCGCCCATAAAATGTTAAAAAAAGAGCTTAAATCCCAAAACTCAAATGCTTAAAATATCTCGTTGCTTAGAGGATTCTTTTGAAGAATTGCCGCAATTTTGAGCATTTAGAAAAACGCTTTCCCACCACCACAGAGTGCATATAGTTTCTGTGATAAATTAGGTAGGATAGTAGTGATGGCCTGTAGCTGAGCCGGTTGGTTATTCATGCTTACTTATAGGTAGGATAACATGGTTATATAGTGAAAATAAAACCATTTTGAGTGAGCCGATTATTTATCTTAACATTGTTTTCCTTATGTTTTTGTTCAGACGCTTGCACAGGAAAGTGGTTGAAAAACTGTTCCCGTGTCTTTACTACACATCTTTTGCATTCGTACAATGACGGACTTCAGATAAATAGATAATATACGGCCTCGTGCAAAAGCAAAAAATATAAGCACTGTTGGCTAGTCAGCGGCTAGCGCATGGCCACCTTCCTGGGAAATTCCTATCCAGTTCTAAAATTTCACGCCACATGGCGTATCAATCTTGAGCAAGATTTCAACGTGAGGATCTCCAACTATGTCGACCTTCTCATCATTGCCTGCTTTCGAGTTAGCTCTTTTTTATTTCATTTCAACTGCCGCGTTTTACATACAAATGCTGCCTTACGATCGCAACCATTCAAGCGCAGAAAGAATGCGTTCGCTAGTCGTGAAGAGCTGTTGGGCTCTCCAGAAAGTGCGTCAAGGAAAAAATAAGATGGCCGTTTTAACGCAATAGCGTTATGGAGCTCGTGTGGCAGAAATTCCAGCGTTGGTGGCGTGACGAGAAAATCACGGACGTGAAAATCCTGATTGGTTGATAGGCTCATGACGTCACAGCACATAACCTCGCGCGGGAATAACAAGCAACCCACAACGCTCACTGGAGATGTGACGTTAGGCGTAGAAGGAAAGTGAATATAAACATCGCATGTGAGTGAATTAAAAGTCGCCGTATGTGTGAGGCCATTTCAATCTATAAAGTATATAATTTGCTTTAAAGAAAAAAAAAATCGACAATTTTATGCTAGATTCTAAGCTACGACCATTCGGTTGCGATACAGACATGCTACTGTCTTGGTCACGCAAGACACGCTTGCAGGGCTTGGGAAAGAGAGAGTTTATGTGCTTATATATTTTGCTATCACGTTTCACTCTCAAAGACGAAGCTTAAGCGTCCTCCAAGATTTTCAATATTAATATCACGCGAGAAATCAATCGCTAAATATGTAATCTTTCTACTATAATCCGTCCAGCGCTAAGCTGACAAGACGCAATACTTTATTTCACTTGAAGTCATGACGCAGCCGACGCTACCAGCTGACTCATGGGACCAATCAGACAGCATCAAAGGCGCACCATCGCGGTGTTCGTCATTTTCACATAGGTGTTCTATCATCGCTAAACCAAATCATCCATACAGAGCCTCAGTGACTTGCGCTTTTGACACTTCGGATTGGTCCCATTAGCTCGATGCGTCGGCTGCATGTGGTATTAAACTGGAACTAAGTACAGAAGCTACCTTCTTGCTAAACCAATGAACTGCCTGCCTTCCGTCACCTAAACTCAGCTCTCCGCTCATGATTATTCGGAGAGGGTTTGTCGCCGGTGCCTGACCGATGTTTGACTGGGCCAACGAAAACACAGTTTCCATCGGGCTTTCAGCTTAAGGGTGAACGTAGTATAAAGCTGCATACACAGTGGCGTTCGAATCCCAATTTGCGAAATAGGTCCTCTCAATTTCACGTTAAAGTGCTAACAAAGTCGTATTGAATCTTTAGGCAAAGGCAATATTTAAGCAACCGGACTTTCACAAATTATCGCTAGGCTGGGTACATAAAAAATCACCGAAGTACACTTTTAAGGACCGCTCAAACAGCGCATTTTTTTACGTTATATTGCGTTAGGATTACTTACGACCGTGTCAGAGTCACGCGCCCTCCGCGTGGAGAGCCACCGAGCCTTCCAGTCAGAGACCCAGACAGTCGACCGAAAATTCGTCCCAGACTGGGCTTTCCCATTGAACATCCGTGGAGCTCCCGAAATCGGGCCCCCCGGTTTACGTGACCCGGGCGGGATCCCGAGGCGAGAGGAGCAAGGCTTCGGGTTACATCTCACCGAGGAGAAGCCCCTTCGCAAGAGAGATGACTCCGGGACGCCGTACGAAACAGACGGGACGACCGCTCTTCCTTCCCACAAAATGTAACCTTGTGTAACCGATTGTAATACCAGTTAATAAACGTCTTGTTAATTTCAAATCAACCCCAGTCTACGACTTCAACTTACGATCACCTACGAACTCCTAAAAAACCCAGCGAAATAACCTGACATGGCGCAGCCGACATCAACGGAGGGTACGAGCGTCCACACCCCGTCAACGAGCGTCAACGAAAGCGGAATCAAGGAACGGCGCTTTACGATCAACGACGCTTTGAACGCAGTGAACGCTGGTGATCTTCACCTCATCTCCAAATATCAGCTGGTGGAAGAACTGAGGTCTCGTCATCTGCCATGCAGCGGACCGAAAAATCAACTCATTCGCAGACTTCTAGATGACGACGACGCGACTCGACGAGGAGCTGAAGGCACGGTGGAACCCCTCACGTCCGCCCGCGAGACTCACAACGAACAGCAAACTCGCATCGAAGAACTCTCCGGAGCCAACGACAAGTTTCAAGCCGATGTCGAATGCCTACAAGCCGAGATGCAACGCCTCATCCAAGCCGTATCTTTGACGAAGGCATCAGACGTTAACGACGACGCAGCAACGGCTCCCAGCAACGGCCCGACAGTGCAACGGCTGGAGCCAAGCAACATTCAAGCGCGACCGACTCCCACGCAGAGCAACGTCATCACTCCCGAAGTTCCCCAGCGAACGTCAACTCCACATGAAAACGAACGAAACGAAATCACCCATCTCCTCGGGATGATCGTCGAGACGCAAGCCCGAATCTCAGAGTTCATGGCACGACAAGGGCAACCACTGCAGGTGCACTCAACGAGCGACACTTCAACAGCAATCCCCATTCACGACGGAGCCATCGAGACCAACATCAAACACTAGATCGCCGAGGTGGAACGTACCGCAGCCCTAGCTCATTGGACACCTCAGCTTGCCCTCGTGAACGCCATTTCACCACTCCGCGGATCAGCGAAAGATTGGCAATCATCATACGCATCAAAAATCTGTATGATGAAAAAATCCCTTGGAAAAACGAAATTACCGAGAGGTTCAAACGAAAAATGACCATGCAGGAATTCCTCGAGTTCCAAGCGAAACGACAACTCGTCGAAGGTGAGTCAATCGTCCAATACATTTACTCTAAAAACGCAAAGCTCGACATGGCACCATATGCGCTTGCTACGGAAGAACGCATATCCCTCATTCTGAACGGGATAAAGAACGATAATTGGGCTAACCTGTTAGCCGCGCAGTGCTGCAAAACGGTTATCGAACCGATCGAACGCGCAGCCATGCTCGACTGTCGAAGACGCACCGAAAAACCAAGCACGCAGGCACAGCAATCAAGATCGTCAGGAAAGACCAACACTCAACGTCAAACATCAGAATCCGCACCGAGCAGCCTATTCAAGAAACCTCCCTCCCGACAGTGCTTCAATTGTAGTGAGCCCGGTCCCCTGCCACGCGATTGCACCAAATACAAAACGGCCGCCACACTCCGTGCAGAAGAACGACGCAACACTGGCTCAACGTCAAATGCTCAGAGCTCAGTTACGAATCGACAAGCGAACTGCTTTTTACGATCCACTGGAGGCAGCCTTTCAATTGTCGACGGATTTGTGCACAACGATAATCCCGTTAAAGTCTGCATTGACAGCGGCGCTAACGTCCCCATCATCGCACCATCCGCGCTTCACTTGAAGGGGCGATGCAACAATTTTTGGACTTTGCGCAAATACCGCTTAGAACGGATCCCTGATGTCAATGACCTATGAAACACGCGTTCGTTTTTCACACCACGCAATAGAAGTCCCAGTAAAGAATAAAGAAAAACGAGCAGCGTTCACCCCCTCAACTCGCAGCCAGAACAAGCGGCCACGTGATCTGGGGCCGATTATATGCCGCCAATGTTGATCATAGCCACGCGCTGGGGTTGGCAAAGCTAAAGCCCCTCTATCCTGGGAAAAGTGGCGCCATTCATTGTTGTAGAAATGCTCGAGGCACGTGCCGCGCGCCACTTCTGGGAAATTCATGGCGTCTGAAATCTAGCTCAGTGCTGCGCTGTGCCGCCATGATCTTCTCAAGGGCTGCACATTGCACGTGCCTCGTGCATCGACGAACCTTGCGCTACTTTTGAAACATGAAGGGGCTTTAGGCAAAGCACAGGACACGCGCTGAGTTCCAGACATTGTTAGGGCTTGGCTATTTTCGTCGTTGCAGCGATTGGACACGGGCCACAACCCGAATGCTTCTCGAGCTATCGATTATCACGAGCCCAAATCGAGTGCTCACGCAATGCTCGGGTCCAATCTATGAGCCGCATTTAAATATCGTCCCTGGAGGATGCTGCTACCACCAGGGTACGTCATCAAGATTTGCGAAGGAGAGATTGAAAGAAAACGCTCGATTTTCTCCTTGAAATTACACCGCAACAAAAAGGTTTCTTGGCCGGTGGCGTTGCGTGCGAGTGTACTTGGGTCCCACTAGTGCCAGTAAGCTCATACAAAGTGAAAAACGCTCAAAACGAATATCGTTGCACTGCCCCTTTAAAGACGAAAACGATCCCATGAATCGGACAAGAGCACATCCAAGTCTTCGATCGCAAGCTTGAACCGAAAAGCACAACAAAGCTGGACATCACTGTTGGTACCACACGAACGCAGCTTTCCAACGTTGTTATCGCTCCACCGCCAGCGCCTTTGGATGTGATACTGAGATCTGACTGGCGCCAACAAGCCAACGTTGATGTGACGTTCCACACATCGAACGATCTCACGATCGTGCGAATAACGAACAACGACAACTAGCAATCCGCACGCGACATGCGCGATTCAACGACACCCACGAATCCGAAAGGCAGAACCGCAGAGACACTGATCGTTTCGTTCTGCAAACGAGAAGCTACTGCACCGACCAACTTTGAAGAGACGGAATATGTAAGATTCAACACGAAAAAAGAGACTCCAAACAAAGAGTTTCTTTAGGACATCGAACAAACGGTGTCAACAATGACAAACGACGCCACACCCGAAGAAACGGAAAAACTACGGTGTATTCTCACGCGGCACAGCGAAGCCTTCGTAACAAAGGGAGAATCACTCGGGGTTTGCCCACACGCCGAACACTCCATCGATTTACGGGACGACATACCAGTCGTATCCCGGGCATACAGGTGCTCCCCAGCGGACAGAAACTTTATCCGCAGTCAAGTCGCCCACTACATTCAGAAGGGAATCATACAGCCAAGCGAGAGCGAGTATGCCGCACCGACGATTGTTTTGGATCAACCGCGCCACCCAACGACTCCGCGAAGGATGGTTCACGACTACAGGAAGCTGAACGCGAAGACTGTGAATCCGTCATATCCCACGCCCATCATGGAGGATGTGATTGACGATATTACGCGTGACCAGTCTAAGTACTTCAACATAATGAATGTAAATACAGCTTTCCTCACCGTACGCGTGAAACCGGATGACATCGACAAAACGGCATTCGTGACACCTGACGGCAAGTACGAGTACCTCCGAATGGCATTTGGATTTCGCAAAGCTCCACAGACTACGCAGAAAGTGATGCGACGGACATTCGACGGATTGCAACGAACCTCCACTTACATGGACGACGTAGGGCAAGGAGCCACGACGGTCAAGGAAGCACCATCTCGACTCACCTCTCGACAAAATCGTTACCAACGGCCTGAAAATGGACATTGAGAAATGCCAACTCGTGCGCGACAACGTCACCTTCCTCGGATACAAAATATCATCGGATGGACGCACGCTTGCCCAAGCTCGAGTCGCCGCAGTCGACAAGTTTCAACCACACGTAAATGCCAAGCAGCTGTACTCGTTCCTACAGTTCGCCAACCACTTCCGTAACTTCATCCCTGATTTTTCAGCACGTACTCATATATTAAGAGATCTGATCGCCAGAAAGACACTGTTTGTGTGGACGCATGAACACCAAGACGTGGTCGACTCTCTGAAGCACGCTCTCAAACACCCTACACTTCTTGCGAGCTTCCAACCAGACTGCCCGACGTATGTGCACGTTGACGCATGCCAGACCGGCCTCGGAGCCGTACTCAGTCAGTTGCAAGACGGCAGGGAACGGGTGATCGAATACGCAAGCCGATCGCTGAACAAACACGACACCAACCTTCACTCCAACATGCTCGAATGCTTGGCGCTGCATTGGGCAGTGACAGAGAAGTTTTCTATTTACCTACGGGGTGGACCACGTATCACTGTGTTTACGGACAACTTCAGCATGGCGTATTTGGCACAGAAGGGAGCAACAAATCGCCGATTTTCCCGATGGACGCTGGACCTTGCTGAATACACGTTCGAAGTTGTTCACAGGCGAGGAAGATTAAACACGGCAGCCGACGCCCTCTCACGACAGGAAGAAAGCGAGAGTATGCCAGAAGACAGCCTCAATACGGTACCGGCGGGTCAAGGGTTGACATGCTACGCCATCGTAGCAGTAGAACACAGCCACCTGAGCAACCTGCAGGCAATGGACGCAGAATGCCAGAAGTTAAAGTCACTGGCGGGCGACGAAAACAGCCCGTGAAACAACGAGAACGACGTCCTCACGAAAGAAACCACGGAGAAAGGACGCATCGTAAAAAGAATTGTCGTTCCCGCCACGCTCCGAGACTCTGTGATTACGATTTTTCACGACAACTCAGGACACATGGGAACGGAAAAGACGAAGGAACTCATCCTACGAAAGTACTGGTGGCCGACTTTGCTCAATGATGTGCGTCGTTACGTGCAGTCCTGCCACACGTGTCAGACGATTAACGCGGGCACAACACAGAGCAAAGGCTGCTTGAGTCCTCGACGTGGAACAAATTCGTCTCTACAATGAACGGGATCTGAATGCGGCAGAACTCTTCACCATTGCCGATGGACCTGGTGATCTGAGGACAGATCACATTTAGAGGAGGCCGTGTCAGCGTTACGCGCCTTCCGCGCGGAGAGTCACCGAGCCTTCCAGACAGAGAACCAGACAGTCGACCGAAAAGTCGTCCCAGACTGGGCTTTCCCATTGAACCTCTGTGGAGCCCCCAAAATCGGGCCCCCCGGTTTACGTGACCCGGGTGGGATCCACTGGCGAGAGGATCAAGGCGTCGGGTTACATTTCACCGAGGAGAAGCCCCTTCGCAAGAGAGACGACTCCGGGACGCCGTACGAAACAGACGGGACGACCGCTCTTCTTTCCCACAAAATGTAACCTTGTGCAACCGATTGTAATCCCAGTTAATAAACGTCTTTTTAATTTTAAATCAACCCCAGTCTACGACTTCAACTTACGATCACCTACGAACTCCCCCAAAAACCCTACGAGTAACTGACAACCGCTTAAAGGTCGGCTCACACGGGGGCGTAAGCTTCCGATTTGTCACGTTACGTGGTGAGTCACTGGAACTTTTGTGTTTTATATGTCGCTTGCAGAGATATTCCTTCAACCGGTCGCCACAATTCATTTGATGCAGGGATGTCCTGGTGACTTGCGACGTAAGCGGTTGTGAGCACTCGTAACCGGTCGTACCGTAACGTAACCTCGGAAAACGCCCTTATTGAAACAAATCTTGAAGTGAGCGTCAGCGGTCGTAACATAGCGTAAAGTAAAAAGAGGCGCTATGTAAACTTGCCTTAACCTTTTCTGTGGCACTCACAACCGCGACTGATCGTTTTGTTTTTGCTACATAATTTAGTTCACATCAGTGCTAGTGTAATTAGTACATCTTTGCTCTCTTTTTGCGGTGATCTTTGGATGTGCGATTATTTTAGCTCCTTGGCTAACTTTCATAATGGCGGCTTCTCCCCGCAGCTCTCATGTGCGGCGAGGTGCGTGAGAGCTAGCGCACGTTGAACGCTTATCAATCTATGCACGAGAGCTCTTAACTTCTCCTCTAATGTCACAGAAACTGTGGAAAGGCGTCTCGTATGGCGTCCCAGGTGGGTTCGCACATGAAGCATCCAGGAGAAATCAACTTTCGCAGCCTTGTACCCACAAACGTTCTCTTACGCGGGTCACGCGCAATTTAGCCGAAGGCATTGTCCATGACATCAAGGGCTTTGGTTGAGCTAGTTGGTTGTTTAGACTTGGGAGTCGAAAACGGGGGAAAAAGAACGGAGAGCAAAACAAATACCAGCGGTATCTCTGTCCCCTTTACAATTCTGTTTCTCTTCACGTTTGCTTGTGTTGAATCGTTTTATGAAACGGGAGGACGGGTGCTAAAGGAGACATCGGCGACATCTTTATGTTCCAGAACCCAAGCATACGCGTCACGCGATGCGCGTGACGCGCATCGCGTGACGCGCACCCCCTGCCCCCCCCCCCCCCGCAAAATGAGGAAAGTGCTCATGTGCCGCCGTTATAGTGAACTTGAAAGTTGAAACAAAAAGGTAGTACTCTCGCCATATAAGCTTTTTCTTCTTTTTGCGGAGGAGGGGAGGGGGGGGAGGAGGAGAAGGTGTTTTGGAGCTCCGAAAGAGAAGCAATTGGTGTTGTGTGCCACGGCATGCAAAATTAAAGGGGATGGTAAAGTGAGCTCACTTAGGTTGCTGCTCTCGGTTCTTCCTTTTCTGCCGGAAATCAACGTTGAGTCCCGCTTGCTTTCTTCTCTCGATCTGTGAGGAGGTAGTCTAGCCAAGCTCCTACTTGGCATTCCCGAACTCGATCTGCTGTTCGAACGTCCTCAGTTCGTTCCGTTGGTCTCGTGTGCGGCTTCGCCGTGCTCGAAGTACCGAACGTTCACGGCTGTCGGTCATCTTCTAATGTGGGTAGAGCCGTCATCGAAGTCGCATTTACACCGCCTTAAAAGATCGTTGTCCTTTTTCAGTGGGAGCATCTGAGGGAAGAGCCTTGATTACCATATTCGTTAGCATAGTCGAATACGTATTAAAGGAGATACCAAGTCCTCCAAGACCTGGCATGTGGGCTTCCACTTGGTCAAAAAGCTATCTCTGTCAATTTGTATCGTTGGAGAAGGACACCGCTTGAAGAGTTCGAAGCTTTAAAAAACATTCCTACTAGATCTGCCTGCAGTCTTCAAAATGTCGCGCCAAAGTGTCTACTTCACCGTTGAAGCGCGGATCGGTGACTTAGAGTGCAGCGATGGAGGCTCTCACGGTTCCGCTGACCAACGACTATAGGTACTAAAATTTCAGGCCGTTCGATAGATCATCATTGTCATGTACGGCTTGTTTGAATTGTTTCCAAAATGGCTGCCACTCCAAACGTTCGCCCTTGACTGACTGTATCAGCTACTTGGGAAGCCTTATGCCACTGTGTCTCCTTTCGTATCATCTTTCGTTGTGGGAGCAAATTGTCGACGCTGATGAAAGCGGCGGTTTTTTGAGCGCAGTTGCGTCGCTTGACTTAGAAGCAGAATCAAAACGGAATTTGTCTGTTCTTCGTACTTCATAACAGACAGGTATTAGGCCTCAGGGTCTCCATTAGTGATGAATGAATGGCTCCAATTCGGTGTTGAGTTTCTTGAGCTCTTCGTAGCTGACGTCCAGCGTTCGCAGCAGCGATTGCATTTCTCAAACATACGCAGTAAAGGGAACCTGGTCGCCTCTCGCATAATACATGTGTTTTGTACTCTTCGAGCCGTCCTTTTAGTTGTTATTCATTTCATATTGATGATAGTTTAAGTAAAGCTGCGCATTTGAACAGGATGTTCGTGTGATCGTTTGCTCGAAGGTAACCGGATCGTTCGAACGTCAGTCCATGGAGTCCACTCGCTCAGCAACTTACTCGTTCTTTGAGGGACGTCCCTGGTTTGTGTCCCCTGGTTTTGGCATTATGTTGTAAAAACGGCTGATTTATCGTTGGTTGATGATGTCAGAGACATCGTTTATATACAAAGGTTTACATCACCCAAGTAGCACAGAGTTGGCCAGTCATCGGCAAATGGCTAGCCGTGGTCCTTGGCCAAGTGGCCAGACAGTGGCCAGAGACTGGCCGGTGACTGGCCTTTACCTGGCCATTGGCCAATTGCCACTGGCCATCAGCCATCTTCTAAGCATTGGCCAATGAATGGCCACTCTCTGGCCACTGGCCAAAAGACCGTCGCCAGACACTGGCCATTGCTTGGCCAAAATTTGTGCTGCTTGGGCAACTTCTTCCGGCATCGTCCGCTCATGTTCAGGCATTCATTGTCCATCTCGTGCAATCTTTTTCTCGGCATCCCGCTTTTTCTTCCTCTTCATCAGGATGCCCGCTTCTATATATTAAGTTTCAACACCTATGTTGTAAAAACGTCTGACTGATTGTTGCTTGATGAGGTCAACAACAGCCTTTATATACCAATATGTACCTTAAAAAATGTCCGGCATCGCCCGCTCATGGCAAGGCCTCCATCGTCCTTCTCGGGCATTCTTTTCCTCGGAATCTTGTTTCCTCTTCTTTTTTGTCAGGATGCCCGCGTTCTCATAATAAGTTTTAAGACATTAGCCCCGCAAAAAATGAAAAAAAGATGAAATAATGTCATCTTTAGGTCAATGTCAACGTTTAAAAAAATAATGTTTGTATTATTTCCTTGGGCATAGTTGACGTTTTTGTAAGTCGGAGAGAAGCGTCAGTAGCCTGGAGATTATATCTTCGATTTTTATTTCGTTATGTTGCACGTAATACCTCCCATTTCCGTGGCAAACCGAGGCACACTTTTATTTTGCGTCATTTGGAAAGCAGTCCTCCACCAGTTATTACAATGGGGGTTCAAGTGAACTGAATGGCCTTAGGAAGTCGATCCACGGGCTGGAGGCAAGCAGAAAGAGTGCAGTAAGGAGCGTTTAGGCGCCCGTTCGCTGATTTTGCGGTGTCGGCGTCGGCGACGACGCTATCGCGCTAAATTTAGCGTCAAAACTGATGTCACGTGACCTCAACAGCAATTCAAATCCCTGCTAAATTTAGCGAAGAAAATGTTGTCACATAACTTGGTGTCACGTCACCTATCAGCAAATTCAGTTTCTCCGCTAGATTTAGCAAAACAATTGACGTCACGTGACCTTAAGAGCAATTAAATTCCCCACTAAACGGTATGATCGGTTCGTCTATACTTTGCAGTTCCTCACGAGGAAGATTGTGGCATCCTTCACCACATCATCAATAAGAGGCCAGACCCTTCAGAGTTTGTCCTCAGTTTTTTCTTGATCAGAGATTTTGAGGTCCTTTACAACTCTTAGTCGTGTTCTGAGTTAGAAATACCTGTCCCGCCAAATGCGCTTGAAAATTACTCTTACAAAAAAAAATTAACTTACCCCCTAGAGACGTTGTTTACAAAAGCGTCCCAAGGAGCATAAGGTATCTCTAGGAATACCATGATGGCTAACACCTTCCTATCATCTTCCTAGGGTTCTCTTACAGAATATTTTCCAACGGACATCGTAACGGACGTTAGGTGTACTGACCTGCTAAGGACGTCCTACAAGAAGCCTTGGCCTATGGCAGTTGTAATACAAGATCAAGTCCAGTTGAAAGTAGGATAGCTTTAGTATGTTACTACAAAGTCAATAGATTGTCCGTGCCCTATTTTTAAAGGAGGCTCTTTGGAAGGGCGTAGGACGTCCACAGTCATAAGATGCCGCTGGAAATGCAACAGAATGGTCGTCTAAGGCTCCTAGGAATAGCCTAGGATGACGATAGCTGCATTTTATAGAGCAACCTACTCCTAAAACAAACACAATAGATTGATGTCAAATCTCCTAGATGCTTATTAGACCAAGTCAATTTCGTTAGACAAGTAGTGCAAGTAATTTGTGAAATGTAAAACAAATAGTAAGTTGTTATGCAACTCAGAAGATTACAAAGCAAACAAGGACGGGGGTAATTCTACATATATTTTGGAAAGGTGCCCATTAAAAACGGTAAATCGTCACAAATAAAATGAGGAGAGCGGGTTGGTTGTTCATATTTTTATGGTTTTTGGAACGCTAACGGGTGGACAACATGTTTGTGGTTGTCCTTTGTTCACCCATTAGCGTTGCAAAAACCAAGAAAATAGGTCGTCTCCACCCTTACAAAAAACGTGTACTTATACCTTAGCGACGTTCTACAGAAATGTGTCACTAGAAGGATCATGGGGTCTCTTTAGGAATGCTATGAGCGCTAATACCTTCCTATCAACCTCCTAAAGGTCTTCTATAGAAAACTGGTCAATGGAGATCCTACAGACATTCTAGGTCTACTCACCTTCTAAGGGCGTCCTATAAGAAGCATAGGCCTATGGCAGTTCTAACACCATTTCAGGTACAATTGTAAGTAGGATAACTGAAGAATGTTGCTACAATAAAAATAGGATGCTCGTGCATATTTTCTATGGGAGGCTCTTACGAAGAGCCTAGGACGTCCACAGCCTAAATTGCACAGGATGCTGCTACAAGGGCGATACAACGGTAGTCCTAGACTGCAAGGAGGAGCCTAGGATGACCTTAACTAAAGTTCATAAAGCAAGGTGAAGCTAGAACAGACACAAGGGATTGATTTCAAATCGTCCAGAAGTTTAATACACATAGTCTATCCCGCAGACAAGTACAAACGGACAAGCGACCTGTAAAATCTGAACAGATACTTCTAAGCTGTTATACAAATGTGAAGATTGCAAAGCACACAGAAAACGGGGCAATTTTATTGATGTTCCATAAGCGTGCAAGAAAAAAAAAAGTCATTTATCGCCAAAAAGAGGTGGCAGTGCATTTAAAACAAATTTTTCGAAATTTAAAGACATAATCCGAGACCTATGTCGACGCGGACACTGCACAAAACCACGCAAACACAAAAACGAGAAGGAAGGAATCTATGAAGATTTATTACACTGTGGCACAGGATGTCATTTTCCGAGACGAACACTAAACGTTATACCAGAATTTATCGGGCCTCTTTTTAGAAATTGCTTGTTGCCAATATACGCGTATAATATATCGGACCCTGATAGCTTTGGTACGTGTACTTCGCATCCGTTGGGCGGACGATATACAATTTACCACCGAAATCCACGGCAGCCCCGCAGGCCGCAGTACACACGAAACTGAGTCAGCAAGCAGGAATACCGGTATCGGGAACTGCTACTGCGTCATCTATCATTCTTTTACTGCGCGATCGCTCTCCTGCCACTATCCGCGCGCAAAGAGCGGAGTCAAGTGGTAATAAGCAAATGGTTGATTGGTCCGGCGAAGGCGCAGCTTCTACCCCGATATCAGGTTAGGGAAAGGAGAGAGAGAAAGAGAACGAGTAGGGTAGCAGGAGATGCTTCAAGGTCAGCACCGGGGTGCGCTGACAAAAAGCGAATCTTCAAGGGGCATCCCAACAATAAACACAACGAGAGGATTTGTCACTATTATCCTTTTGCGTGTTTGACTCTGGAAGTTGATGATTATAAACGTTTACTCTATCTTAACATAACAAAATGGTAATAACAAGGTTTAGACGTTTCGCCACCTATGCAGGTGGCATCTTGAGTACATACTGACACAACTGAGGCGGGCAGTCAACCAGTTACTCTCCCTCCCCCCTCCCATTTCCCTGAAACCGGTCGGGACTACCCCGCCCCCCGCCCCCCCCCCCCCCCCCCCCCCCACCCCCCTTAACCCCTTGGCCTATGCCAAACCGGTCGGGACACGTACTCTCCTCCTCGGTCGGGACGGCGCCCGCCAACCCGCCGAAAAGGAGGAACGGGAGAAACCTGGAGAGCGGGGCTGGAATTCTCCCGCTCCCCCCCTCCCCCTCCTCCCGAACCAGCCGGGAGATCGGCCCACGGCCCCAGCAACACCGTACGGTCTCTGTGAGACGAAGTCTACTTATCACAAATGTCCCCGTAAATGTCCGGCAGGAAGCCACGGATAGTGTTGCACACGGATGGGTCACGACGAATGAACCATGATTCAAGCAACTTCGTTGGGGCCCAACCGCTGGTCTCGACCCAACGTCGCCTCATTGTCCAGGCCAAACGTGTGCCCCGTCGTCCAGCAATGGGCGACAAGTTCAGTCTTTGATCGTGTAGCGTGCGTGGCCTCGGCGACATCGCTTTTGTGATCCTTCAGTATCGTTGTCCTCTTCCTTCCTGTCTCGCCGATGTACGTAGCATCACAATCGCCGCACTGCACTTTGTACAACACCCCACTCTGGACGTCCGCAGGGGTGTGGTTCTTTGGATTCGGGAACACATTCGCCAGAGTGCAATGAGGTTTAAACACAGTTTGTATGCCCAACGGACGTAAGGCTCCCCTTAATGCGTCTGACACGCCGCGAACATATGGGAAAGACGCAATCTATGCGTTCTTTTCCCGGGACACACCCTTCCGACCGCTTCTAAGTATCGCCATTGAACGCCTTTGGATAGTGGCGTTCTTTTAAAGCATTAACTACGTTGTTTAGTTGCTGCTTCCAGAGGCTGTCGTTTGAGGTCACTGCATCACAACGAGATAAAAACATTATCAACACAAACCGCTTATGTTGCGTTGGGTGGTAGGAATTTTAGGGCAAAAAATTACCAGTGTCGCAAGGTTTGCGGTACATTGCCGTCTCTATGCTGCCGTCACCACTCCGGTGCACAAGTACGTCTAAAAAAGGCAGAACACCATCTTTCTCTGTCTCATAAGTAAACTGAGTGGCGTGGTAAACGCTGTTCAGCGCCGCGTGGAAGTTAAGCAGGTTGGCCCTTTTATAAATTACAAACGTGTCGTCCACGTACCTACCATACAACCTACAACCTACCATACAACCTACCTACATCCTACCTACAGCACTAACCGTGGCTTCCTGCCAGACATTTACAGGGACATTCATGATAAGTAGACTTCATCTCACAGAGGCCGTGCGGTGTGGCTGGGGCCGTGGGCCAATCTCCCGGCCGGTTTGAGAGGAGGGGGGGGGGGGAGCGCGAGAATTCCAGCCCCGCTCTCCTGGTTTCCCCCGTTCCTCCTCTTGGACGGGTTGGCGGGCGCCGTCCCGACCAAGAAGGAGAGTGCGTGTACCGACTGGTTTGGCAGAGGCCGAAGGAGGGGGGGGGGGTAGTCTCGACCGGTTTTAGAGAAAGGAGAGGGGGAGAGTAACTGGTTGACTGCCCGCCTCAGTTGTGTCAGTATGTACTGAAGATGCCACCTGCACAGGTGGCGAAACGTCTAACCCTTGTTATTACCATTATGTTATGTAAAGCCAGAGTAAACGTTTTTAATCACGAATTCACCCGGCTTTTGGAACATTTTTTCCTCTAGGTTGACCTTGCAGTGTACGCTATGTGCGCGGCCTTGGCCTTGAGATGCCGTGCTCTGCCCTATCACCAGCTTCGAGACTGTAGTCACATGGCCGTAACCGGAGACACGAGTGACTTAAAACACGCATAGCGGCTTCTCTGCAGTCAATACCGAGTGAATAGGACAGATTCAAGAAGGCGAGTTTTTAAAGTTCCAAATAAGCTGCCCAACCCAAAAGTGACCCCAAAACGAGAAGTTTGAAGACCCTATATTTTTTTACCGTATAACCCACAACATATATTGACATGCAGAATTGAGCGCGCCTTTTTTCTGTGGAAGATGACCTCAAAAATATATACACCGTAAAATACCGCGGAAGAGCCCACTTCGTTGAAGCGCCCACTAATTGCGCTTGGAAATTCTGCAACTTATACATGGGAATATTAGCATCTTTGAGGCATGTCGAATTACGTTGTTTAAAATATGGTACACACGTGAGCGATATGAAGGTGAACAGCCCTCTTCTTGTTTTTGACGCTCCTGCAAGTTTTGGAACATGCTCTGTTCCAGAAGAGCACTAGAATGCAAAGTTTAGACCCTTTGCGGCGTATCATTTGAGACGTTGAGAGTTAATATAGCTTTAGGGAGCCGTAAAACAGGCAAGAAACCAGGTAAGATGTCCACCTTCATATTGCCGGCGTGTGTACATTTTTTGCTACCTGTACATAGACCTTTCAAAAAAAAATTACTCTTATGAGCGAGCTGTGAAATCTACGGCGCAGCTTATTTCTGGGCAATATTGTTTTTATTCGTAAGTTCAGTTTGTATCGCTGTTATCAATAAAAAACCTCTGCGCACCCCGACGACAAGAAATAGTTAGGCTGTGGGATCGAAGAAGCTCTGCAAACAAATTTCATGCCATAGAATAAGAAACACGAAAACTCATCAACAGCACTTGCTGATTTCTAGAATTCTCAATAAAGTGGGGTCATACGACGTCCGTAGCGTGCCGCATTCAAAACGATCAGGAAGTAGTTTTTTTCAAGTATGTTCAAGTAAAACTTGTTTAAGAAAAAAAAATAAAAACGTTGTCGCGCGTAAAATTAATGACATCGAAACATGAATATCGTTTTAAGGTTCTACTTGCACCAGGCCGGCATAGCTCGCCGTACGCGACTAAGGTTTCTCTCCCTCCTCTCAAAATGCTTCAACCGGAGCTGGTCAGGTTGGGTTCAAGACAGAAAAATTCCCGTCTGTCACTAGTAAAGAATCCCAACGCTCAAGCTCTCTCAAGCTCCTCGCAGCGGTCTTTTTATAGCCGTAGATTTCACTACACACTCCCACTCTCAGCCTGCCAGTCAACCGTTTATTTTTGCAATTTGTTTACGTTTCAACGTAACAAATATCTTTCACTAAAAGGCTGAGTTTCCTCACTTGGAAATAGTAGATATAACTAGTCATAATACTAACGAAAGTTTCACCATTGTGTACGAAAAGTCAAAATATACAAAATTGTTCCACTGCACATGGGTGGACGCTCGTCAGTTCCGCTCGCTTGTCCTGGGAGTTCACTCCCCCTCTCGCTCACGTGTTGACGTCGACACCGTCACTGACACAGACAGTGGCACACAATAACTAATATCTACACCTTGAGAAGCTTGAAGGCTCACTGCTTGCTTGCTACTGGTCCAGGATATCCTCTGTGTCATAGAATTTCTCGTTGTCCGAAGTGTCTGGCATAATAATTGGGGTTGTGTGGATATTTATACAGCGTGTAGTTGGTCTGCCATTTCAAAGTTGCGACGAGTCACTCGCTGTAGATGAGCAATTTTGCCAGTGCAGTACAACCGCTAGCCTGGGGTCTTTAACGTGCACCACGCAGTAGTGATACACGACCGCACGCAATACCACCTACAAGACAAGGCCTGCGCATGACGTTTCGTTAGTAGATCCCCGACCCGCCCCAAGCGGCAAACAACCCGAAGCTTGACGAGAGTAGGGGCCCCGCGGAGCGCGGGCGAAAAGTGATCCCAGCGTCCCTGGCGAGTTCGGAGCCTCCGCTAGCAGACAAATTCTCCGCTACGCATTGGTTTTGCCCATTTCCGTGCGAGGTGACCAATGAAAAAAAATTGTCACGGGTATTCGTTGCTTTGAATGTTAAGAAATAGGTGCCTCCTCATAAGTGGAGGACATTTTCTTCGCGTGGGAAAGATGTTAGAGTTTTCAGGTTGCAATTTTGGGACTCTCCTAAAGAAAACACTCTGTTACAACTTATGTAAGCGAGACAAAACACGAATATACCTTCACACTGTCGTTTGAAAAAAGGGCAATGTACAAACATTTTAGAACGTAGCTACGTTTCAACTTTACTGTTATTATCTATCAATTTGTTTTGTTGTTGCAGTTCCCATTTCTCATGAATGTCTTGTTTATGACTGTTTTGTGGAATAAACGATAAGAATGAAGAAGCAAAAGGCAATTTCGAACCACGTACGTTAATGCGATATCAGTATGCTCTGAAAGAATTCGATTGTGCACATGCAAATCTGACGCTATTACTGTAACTGAAAGTAATAAAAGCAGAGGCAAGCAAAGCAGACTTTTTACACGCCCCCCCCCAAAAAAAAAAAAAAAAAAAAAAAAAAAAACAAGGAGACCGCCCGGACGACTAACATCTTCGTCGCCTTGTACCATAAAAGCCGGCACCCTTTAGACCGTCAGCAACTCTTTCCATTTTTCCAAGTCTACTTTCTTTTAATTTTTGAGGGGACGCTACGACGTCGCGTTCTTTCTTCCTCCTGCTTTTATGTTGTTGTTTTGTATGTTTATTTTTTTTTTCTTTTTGTTTACTTGACGTTCGAACCATCGCGTATTTTGTTTTGCCTTGTTTGGATTAGTTTTTGCTCTGTTTCCTTCAGTTCGGCGTTTACTACCGCCAGTCCGTCTGCAACGCTGTGCCCGGACATTTTGAGGGCCGTCTGTAACTTTGTTGTTGTTTTCTTCCACTGTCGTCCTCGAAAAACGTCCTATTTTCGCCTTCGATTGAGTTTCTAATTCGAAATCTTCATATGTGCTTTTTGGTATTTATCAAATATATTAAAATGTGCAAGCTCCTTATACCTTTATACTCGAATTTTATTTGTATACGCCGGAACGTCTGCTATGGGTCATCGTTTGTTGATCAACGGGCCGCCTTCGGGCATACACCAGCGCATACTTGGAGATGGCAGGCGTGTCATGTGCTGCCTACCACTGCCAAAACAAGTTTTTGCGATGTGTTAGAAAGTCCTTCTTCCGCTTCCCGAATACCGAACAAACGTGAGTAATTAAGTTGCTGCAACATTAAAATTAAGCTAAAACAAACAACAAAAAGAAAAGAGAAGCTCCTTTTTTTATGCTGCTGCTTTCCATTTTTTTTCCCCTATGTGCCGCAATGATCGTGTCGTTGAAGGAGTTTTTGGCTGGGTGATTTGTATCTTTCTATCGTCTGCTAAAGTTTTGTTTTATTCGCCGTTGTTCGCTACCTGTTCCCCATTTCTCTTTATTTTCGTCTGAGAAGGGGAGCCCATCTTTCCTGCAAAGTTCGGAAAATGTTTGCACGGTCATTTTCTCGTTACTTTTTTGTTTTTGTTGTGCTGCAGCGGCTGGTTCGCTTGCTCTGGTGATCTTAACATGTTGTTTTCGCACGTTTTAATGATCACCTATTTAGGTAAGAAATTGTAACAACGCAGTCTGCAACGGATCACCAGATAACCTCTTACGACGTAGTTCGAGCAGCTGAACGCCTTTCTTCCGCTTCCCAGATGCGTTCCAAACTCGTGTGATCCCCTGAGTGGCGTTTGAGAGCGCTAAATAGACTGCTCTATCTTTGTTTATGCGTGCGTTGTTATTTGATTGTCGTTGCCGTTGCAATCAGTGGATTCCGCTTCGCAAGCGAACTGACCGTAATGAATTGTTTCAGCTGTTGGGGTGACGAAACGGGGCTCGCAAAGCGTCTGCTTACGTAGACTCCGTGTCCTTTATCCGCGTTCGCCGCCGCTCCCGTGGGTTTTTGGAGGAATTACGCCGCATTTACTGGCGTCAACAGCTGCGTGCGCGACTGCTTAGCGCGAGCTAATAACGAGCTACCACAGTTCATTTGCAACGTGCATGCGACACCATCAATATTGGCAATTTTAGCAATGTAAGCTCGTTCTGAGCACGACCACTGCAGCAGGCGATGCAGCAGGCGATGGAGCAGACGATGTAGCAGACGATGGTGCTCATCCGGGCTACCTAGGGGGCGCTGAGGGGATCTACTAGTGATGACGTTTAGAGGAGGAAACGCGCAGGCCTTGTGTTCTAGGTGGTATTACCGCACGCCGGTACGATGCTCATCCAGATGGACACGGGCAGGGGTGGGGATTGAACCCAGGATCCCTGCGCTCTGCAGCGCGAGCTTTCGCTCCATGTGCTCCGAGCTGGTGTGCTAGTCCACTCGGCCAGCGATTCCCCTGAAGTGTCTGGCACTTGGACGGTTCCCCGTGTTTGTTCACTGCGTAGCTCTGGTTCACGACCTGCGCCGCTATCAGTTTGCTGGTCACTCTCGACACGCACCATGAATGGTTTCATACGGCTTACGTTCACCATGTCGAGTTTTCCTTTTCGATTCTTGACTTTCCAGTCATTTTCAGCTGTCTGCCGGAGCACTCTGACCGGGACGTGGTAGTGATGCATAATCTTTGTCGTCTTTCCTCGTTTCGAAGTTGGCATTCGTATGTATACAAGATCTGCAGGCTTTAACTGAACGGCGCGCTCTTGTTGGTCGTACCTTTTCTTTTTATTCTCCTGTGCCCGTCGTTCACGTAGGGCGTCGATCTCCCTTGCGTTCTCCCACTTCCTCAGGACCTCTTCAATTGATGGGGTTCTGAGGTTGCTAGCTGCACATGAAGCATCACATCGATGGGAACCGTTGGCTCGTGCCCGTAGAGAAAGAAGAACGGCGTATAACCAGTAGTATCATGCACTGAGGAGTTATCGCAAATGTTGCATACGGCTGAAACTAATCCCAGCCTTGATGTTTCGAGGAGCCGTACTTGCTTATAATCTCCGCCAGGGTCCTATTGAATCTCTCGCTGAGCCTAGTTGTCTGGGGATGGTAGGAAACAATCCTTCCATCATCTCGGCGATAACGTGACGACCCCGGGCAGTAAAAACAGTCTCCGGCCTCCGTGGCGAAGGACCAAAGGCTCCATGAAGGCTTTGGCGGCGGAGGCTGCCGTGGCGTCAGGGGTGGCTACTGTCTCGACCCACTTTGTGGTAATCAATCATGACCACGACATACATGTTTCCGTCTTGAGACGAAGTTAGAGGCCCAAGGAAATTCATCTCCACCCGCTGGGACGGCCTCTGCGCTGGTGGCAAGGGCTGCAGTAATCCCGCTGGCTTCAACGACGGAGTGTCTCGTGTTTGGCAATCTGGGAAAGAAAGTACATACTACTTAATATCAGAGAACATCTTCGGCCAAAAGTATCGTTGTCGAACTTCGCCCAATGTTCTCTTCACTCCCGGGTGACTTGTCGTAATGTCGTCGTGACAGGAGACCAGGATTTCTCATCGGAGCTTTCCCGGTACAGTAAACACCAGCCTCTCTTCCTCGCTCCCCTTGGCTCTTTTGAAGAGAACTTCGTTCAAAAGTGTGTAGGATTGCGCAGCACGTTTCCCTTTTCTTGCCACAGGTTCATCGTGTCTCTGTAAATGTGCTATGATGGGTCCTAGGAACGGATCATCACGTTGACTTTGGACCATGTTTATTCCTCGCTTTACCAATAAACGGGGTAGCTCTTTTTCCTCTTTCCGTGCTGGATCATCTGCGAGTCGAGACAAGGCGTCAGTGTTCCAGTTCTTGGCTCCTGGGCGGTGTTTAAAAGTTATTTTAAACTCCTGTTGAAGTCGGCTCTATCTGATGAGGTGGCCGTTTGGATTCTTGCCCGTCATCAACCATGTGAGACTATATTGATCTGTCACCACCGTGAATGGGACACCACACAGATACGGACGGAACTGTATCGTGGTGTAGACAAGTGCGAGACACTCTTGTTCTGTTGTGCTGTAAAATAACACTGCTGCATTGAGGGTGCGACTGGCGTAACCTACTGAATATTCTTGTGTGCCGTCCCTCAGAACCAGAACTGCCCCAATCCCATAGCCGCACGCATCTGTGTGAACCTCAATGGGTAGGGATGGGTAAAAGTGTCGTAGCACGGGCTCCCTTATCAAGTGCTGTTTAGCTCGTCGAAGGCGTTCTGACAGTCTTGGCTGTAAGACCATTTCACGTCAGACTTTGTAAGGTCATTCAATGGACGAGCGATTCTAGAAATTTCCTTCACGAATCACCGATAGTAGGTGCAAATTTCTAGGAAACTGCTGATTTGTTTAACGTTTCGTGGACGTGCGAATTTCCATACGGCACGGATATTGGCTGGGTCCGGCCGTACACTCTTGCCGTCTATCGCGCGACCCAGGTAGACAATGCTGCTGGCTGCGACGTGAGATCTCTTTGGCTGAATTGTAGCCCCGTCTTACAGAGTGCGTTGAAGATGTCCTTTAGGTCTCGCAGGCGGTCATCGATGGTCCGAAAAAACACAATAATATAATCTATATAAGCCAAGCACACCTTCCATAGGTGGCTGGCGAGCACCTTAATCATCATGCGCTGGAAGGTTGCTGGAGCATTAAAATGCACAGAATGGCAATACGTTAAATTCATACAATCCGGTCCTGTGGTGTAGGCCGTTTTTTCCTTGTATTTTTCTCAAACAGGTATCTGCCATTAGCCTGACGCCAAGCCCAATGTTGTGAATTACCGTGATCCATGAAGCATATCCAGAATGTCATCCACGCGGAGTATTGGGTGCACATCTTTTTTGGTTACAGCGTTTACTTTTCGGTAGTCCACACAGAATCGCCAGGACCCATCACGGTTGCGCCCAAGGACCACTGGCGACGACCAGGGGCTGGTAGACTTTCGAATCACACCTCCTTGTTACGTATTGCTGACCTGCTCTCGGACGAGCTGGCGCTCGTATGTCGAGTTAAGGTACGGGTTCTCGCGCACCGATCTCGCATTTTCCGTATTAATTTCATGCTCGGCCAGATGAGTCCGACCCAGAAAATATTTTTGTGAGAACAGGTGCGCGCACTCACCTAATAGTGAATGGACTCTATTCCTCTCCGTGTCGCTTAGGTTAGCTGCCACATCAAGTTCGTATATAATAACATAAGCATTTTGTAGGGGGTCGTGGCGAGTTGCACGGTGAATAAAGACGTTGCGCGCAACACTGCAGTTCCTCTGGTTATCTTGATGGAAGAAGAAGACGGGTTAGCAACACGTTCGTATTCGATATTTTCACTAACCCCATTTAATTTTCTGGCAACATTTGGCCTGGTCAGTAACGTCTCCGAGAGTGGCTCGATGAGGAATGCTTCCTGGTTTGATTGATAGCGGTAGCAGGACCTGGGTGCAGGCCGGAATGATTGTTGTCTCCGTGGAGTAGGCCCGACGCGCAGATTGTGGAACGGCGGCGTGCGGGCTTTCAAGGCGCAGCCAAACTGCATGTCCTTGAGCCACAGTATTCTTCCCCGGAAAGTCTAATATTATCTCTGTGGCTGCACAAAATGGTAGTCCGCACAATATGTCGTAAGGAAATTCTTTGAGCGCAACAAACATGGTACACATACGTACTGGTCCTATCAGAAATTCCTATACGATTTGACCAGAGCCACCCAACAACTCCCCACTGACACTTCCGAGCATAGAGTTTGTTGGGTGGACTGCCTTTCTTAAGTGAGCCGGAAACACACTGACCACAATGTTTGTAGTGGCACCTGTATCCACGATTAGTTGAACGTCTTTATCGTCGATCGTTGCCGGAAGTGTGATGAGGTGCGATGCAGAGTATGCCGCACCTACGGAGCCTCCTTGGTTGCGTAGGGGCAAGGCTTGAGGACCCCTGCTTTTCAGCCTCTCTGCTGGGTTGGAAAACTGTTGAGTCGGGAGGCTCGAGAGTCGCGGTTAAAATTATCTCTGCTGTTCTCGGATGTTCGGGGCATAAAATCAGGACACTGGCGCTGAATGTGACCCGGGCGATGACATCTGAAGCAGATGACGTGACCACATTAGTTTCTTGTTAGTCGTGGTGGGAAACATTGATGCGCCCTTCCCAGTTTCTCAACGGCAAGCGTAAGGGCGCGGACAGTGTCCTGAAGCACTACAAGGATTGCTGTAGTGTTGTTTGCAGTCAGTCCGGGTTCCACTCGTACTTGTGCATGGAGAGCGTAGGTGGGATTCAGGTGAAGTTCCCTGCCCACCGGGGGTGTTAAAGAAGGATTAGCCTGTGTTGCAGCCCGATGACGAGAAAATGGAGATGGCGACGCAAACCCAGGGGTTTCGTGCGTTGTCAATGCCTACAGGGCGTGCCGCGCCATAGCTGCAACGTGGGTAAGTCGTTGGTTGTGTTGCAGGAAGTCGGCTGGGGTGCGCGGGTTAGATATTGCAACTCTTTCCATCATTTCCGGTCTCAGGCCCCGAAGAAGAGAGCGAACTTCTTGAGTGTCCGACATCGTCGGGCTTGCCCGTGCACCCAGCTGCAGTATACTTGAAACATAAAGATGCGGTGTTTTCGCTCACCTGCTGATGGCGCTTTTGCAGCTGCATAAAGGCCCAGTCTCGCACGTGCTCTCCAGCGAAGTCTCGGCGCAGGGCTTGCTGCCACTGCTGCTAGGTTATAAGGGGGGCCTCCGCAGTCGCTTCTCGGAGAGCCGTGGAAAACCAGTGCCGCGCCTCGTCCTCCAGCGCAAAAGATTAGGTAGTTCGCCTTTTGTGCGCCTGTTCACGACATGGCTGTGGCGTACCTCTCGTAGAGAAGTATTCCCTTCTCCAGCTCTTTGTCCGGACTCCCTTTGAAGCGCGGCGGGGGACAGTACGGTTGCATGAAGGACGTCGTTGATGATTATTGGCTCTCGGTGCTCATAGCTGGCGATATGATTATATAACAATGTGCTGAACTGGGAGAGTTGGTAAAAGTTTGACATGGTGGGTGTAACAGCTTCAAAAAACGAGGGCGAAAAAATAACAGACACCACAGGGCAACAGCCGTTGTCCTGTCGTGTTTGTATCTTTTATCGTCCTTGCTTTTTTTTTAATCTGTTACACCCACCATGTCAAAGATATGATCCTACTTCGTAGAGAGTAACCGCCTACAGCCGCCACCTTCTTCGCCGTCCTTTCTTTTGTTTATCCGCGCTTGTCGAGTTCGAAGAAATTTGCAAACCTTTCATGTATGTTGCGTGGTACTTCTTCCTCCTCGTTCAGTCATTTCTTGTTTGAGTCAATTCTGCTTCATTCTTCGCTTGACCTGGCGGATACTGGTGCTGTAGGCGTGCTCGGTGATCGCGACGTTGTCGCCCTCGGGATCGTTGTGGCTCGTCCTGCATTTCGACGAACTACCCTGCACCTCCACCAAATGTCGCGCGTAAATTTAATGACAGCGGAACATGAATACAACTATAAGGCTGTGCTTGTACCAGGAAAGCAGAGCTCGGCGTACACGACTACGGTTTTTCTCCCCTCTCTGAAACTGCTTCAACCGGGGCTGGTCAGGCTGGTTTCAAGACTCAAAAATCCCCGGCTGTCGCTAGCAAAAAATCCCAGTGCTCGAGCTCTCTCGAGCTTTTCGAAGCAGTCCCTTTGTACCCGCAGATTTCCCTAGTTACTCACTCTGTCGTCCTGCCAGCCAACCGTATTGAACCATGGTTAAAAGCGCTAAAAATACGTACACAAGATAGAAGACAAACACGGGCGCTACTCACAACTGTATTGGGAAAGGAAGATCTTCCTTTCCCAATACAGTTGTGAATAGCGCCCGTTTTTATCTTTTATCTTGTGTACGTCTTTTTAGCGCTTTTAACCATGGTTCAATACAGTCAACACCAGCTAGCCCAAGAACAAGCTCTTTGCCACCCAACCGTTTATTTTTGCAATTTGTGTCCGTTTTATCGTCACAACGTGTTTGTTCGGTTAACAACATTCTCTTGTTGAAGTTCAACTAGCAGGGGTTTTGTTTATTTTCCGTATAACAAAATATCCTACATTCTTGTCCCATTTACCTTCTTGAGGAAACATAATTTAGAGTGTTTAATTATGCCGCGGTTGCGGTAAGTAATAGAGGTGCCAAACAATGATAAAATTAATTATGCATCACAATGTCAAATTTCAATGCCGCCATGGTTACGATCTGGGTTTTTATGGTTACAAAAACCGTTCATAACATTATTTTCTATCAATCTAGCTCGCACCCATGTGGCTTTAGCTCACGGAATAGAAAGAGAGCGTGATGTCCCTTAACTCCTCCGGAGCTGCGATGTCTAGACTCGCCCAATGGTGGGATGTGCATAAACTTGCCCAATTCTAGGATCTTTCTGGCGGGATAATCGAAAGTAATAATAAACGCTTCCGAACTTATTAGGAGTATAGAACGTTGACGCATCATGCTATGGACGTCCTAGTTACCATTGACGGCAATCCAAGAGTGACTAAACAGGAAGTCAGCTGTCCTTAGAAATCCACCCTCTACCACAAAATTTCACCACAGGCAATAGTACGGATGTAGCCAGCCCACAGAACCTCAGGTTAAATTTTTGTAGGGGTTGTGGCAAACTTGTTCTTTTCATCCAGTACATTTTGATTCGAGGATAGCCCAGACAAAACATAGACTGAGATGTCGAAAAACGTTGAAATTAGCAAACTCACTTGCAGATGTGTTAATGATAAGTCCAGGCTCAGCGCCTTCTTTGGTATTTTTTTATTTTATTACCTATAAGACCCTGAGGCATTACAGGGGGGAGTGGTACAAGACAAATTTGGAATACAAACAATATACAAACACTAAATGACACGCACTAAAATGTAAAAAAATATGTAAAGAAGTTTAGACATTATAGAACAAGGCTAGCAAACAGAGAAAAATACTAACATAAGTAAGCAGTCACCGCACTTTTAAACAAGTCAAGGGACGGTATATCTACCAATTGCACGGGAAGGCGGTTCCACACTGAAAATGTTCTTCGAAAAAAAATTTGTAATAGGCTGAGGTAATGCAATGAGCGATTCCGACCTTTAATTGATAATCTGCGAGCGGCAAGATGCCATCGGCATCATTTCATACGCGTCGTCAGTGACGCACTGCTGAAAATATTATTATAGCATCCAGTGCAGTCTTTCTTTCTGGTCGTCCGGAATGGCTTATTCAGGAAAATGAAAAACTGAAAGCAGCATCGTACAAGATCTACCAAATGTGTACCAGACCTTAAAAGCACACAGCGAACCCCATAGTAAGTTGAACAAAATGTTGCAAAGCAAGCAGTAAGACAAAACATTGGTCAGGAAAAATTATATTGCTGAAAACGTAGAGCTTGTAGAAAGGTAAACCCAAGTTAGAACCGGATGCAATGTTTAAACCTTCTCTACCATAAAATATGTTGCAAAGAGCTCTCAATGTAATAGTCAATTCGTATGTCTACTTTTATATTACCTATCTAGCGATAGCGGTTAGATATCACCTCTAGTAGCTTTCTACAAGACTCACTTTTTTGTAGCACGAGTAGTGGCCTTTGACTCTTCAACCTTACTGCTGCCTTCTGCAGAACTGGGCTCACTTTCAGAAAAAACCGACGGAGCGGCGTATCCAACGGTGTCATCATCACTGTCTGAAAGCTCGATGTTAGAGGTTCGGCCTTGTGCAATTTTCTCAAGTATTCTGTCGGCAGTCGCTTCGAAGAAGCGTGGTCGATTTTAAAGAAAAACAAAACAATCCGCATGAATTAATATTCCGCGTGCAAGAAAATTCAAAAATTAATATTTTTGCGGCATACATGTGAGAAACCGAATGTTATATTGCGAACGTAAGCTGGGCATACAGTCCCGTTGTCCGGTTTATCGGGCATCGCAAATTGGAAGACGTCAGACAAACAAAAAAAAAATGAAGCGTAGCTTGCAGTCAGACGTGTGCCATAAATACTTATATGTAAAATTCAAACGGAAGAAGTGTAAACACCAAGAACAAAGTGGCGAAAGCATACGTTTCCTTTCGTCGCTGTAGAACACACCAAGTGAAAGCCGCCATATTAAAGGCCTCTACCACACCAGCGGAGGACTGATATTTCCTCCACTTCACAGAAGGCGCCACTGGATGTAAAAATATTGGACGTCGGGTTTCCATAGCGACAACATTGATGGCGTTTCTGCAGGCGCATAGATTTTTCTCTCATGTAATGATCAAAGTTCCATTTGCTAGTCTCCATTAAATGTAAGTCTTGTAAGGCGCTTCCTAAGACTTCCCAACGGAGGCACATTTCCTCAGACAGCGTGCGAAAATGATTTCCTGTGGGTTCTAATATATCCGCGTTTATATAGTTTTTTTTTGCTTATAATAAACTGCACACATAGTGCAGGTAATAGGAAACTAGAATATTGTTTTTTGTATAAGCAATGAAAAACACGTATACAATATTTCTCACTTAACATGCACCAAGCCTTAAAAACTCAGTGCTCACTAAGCACACAGATATGATTGGTTGTTATTAGCGAGCGTCATTTAAATGGCCAGTAGTGTTATTAGCGTCATAAGTTAGGGTGAATAAATCCTCTCACCCTTGGGAACACGCTTCATAACGACGTATAGTTGATCGTACTCGTTGCCCTCCACCTACTCTGAAGTATTTCAAAGTGCATTCTTTATGTGTCATGCTAATACATTTTTAGACGAGCCGAATAAGTCAAACGCAAGACACACTGAAAACGTGTCACACTTCCTTGAGACTGACACTTGCGTAATCCACCTATTGTATCTTTTGTGTGTGCAATATACGCTGCGCAACATTTCCTTTGAGTACTAAGAAGCTCTCCTCCCTCCAGGGCCAGCGTAAATAAGTATAAAAACAACCACGAATAACTAGAAATAGTTTGTTTGTTTTGGCATTATATTTGACAATACATGACATTGAAAATTTCTGTCAAAGTGTGGCTTAGTAAAATCAAGGTTTAACTTTCTGCGTGTTGTCGAACGTAGCTGCCGTCACCATTTTTATATAAGGCTTCCTGATATGAAGGCCTCGCCTTATAGCGGATTATTTCGGAGGCTAGTTTCCCCTCACACAGTTATATCCCAGTAAACCCACAGTCTACAGCATACACAGGTAGTGTCTGAAACAAACGGGTAATTACATGCCTTTTGGTCTCGCTATTAGACCAAAAAGGATACACTAGAATTTCCAACAAACTCAAAAATGAATTCAAAATTACAGGAAGATCTATTGTTGGATTCTTAGGAAATGCGTTAGCATAACCCTCGGAAACGCTGCACACATCCACCTTTGGGAAAAGCTAACGCCGACCCCTTTACTTTTTTTCCTTTTTATTTCCTTCCCCTTTTGCTTCCTCTACTTTTTGCTGCCTCTTTTTGGCCTTGTTGCGTGGTCAGTGTTAGCGCTTCCCAAAAGGGGACGTGTGTGGCTTTTCCCAAAGACGTGCTAATGCATTCGATAAGAATCCACCAACGGATCGTCCTGCAAATTCTCTGTACTCTGGCTGTCGGAGTACGTCGACGACCTTGAATGCGGTCATAAATATCTTCGTGGAAAGGAACACATTCATACCGGTCGTGGAAGAAACCGTGCCCATCGTTTTAACCACCACACACGTCACAGCCCGCGCACTGCTACTGCCAAAACCAAGAGCTACGAACTACCGGCGACGGCGAAGCGACAACTAAGCATGCCCGCATTCCACCGCGCCGTGGCGCAACACCTCCTAGATAACAAAGCCGTAGTGCTCAATAGCATGACAGCATCAGATGGGGCTAACGTTCGGCATAAATTGGACATGACGATTGCGTCAACATTTGACTCGAAATTGGCTCGAAGCTCAGCGCTGATGCAGCACTCGTTTTCAATATATGTCTACCGTAGGCTTCATAAGATAATGCCATCTTATTCTGCATTACCGCTTTGTTATCTAGGAGGTGTTGCGCGGCGCCTCCTTCTCTGCGGCTCCTCGCCATGTCTTCGCGTGACTTTGACGAAAACGAAATGTCTCGTTTTGCCGAAAACCCGGCGGTGTCTGTCAGTTTGTCATCGCAAGGGAGAGATGGACAGGTTGACACGGCTGCCGTCAGCGCTTCGGACCAATGAGAGCGCCATATGTGTCACACACTCCCCCTCTTTTTTTTCTTTTTTTTCTTCGTTTCCGGCGTTGAAGAACGAAAAACCGCAAAAGGGTATTCCCTTAGGCTAGTTGGAGGTACATTTCAGGGTTAAAAGCTCTAAAAGACGAGGACCAGTAAAAGAAGACACACACACACAGTAGAGTGCTATACTATGTGTGTGTCTTCTTTTACTGGTCCTCGTTTGTTAGCGCTTTTAACAGCGCTGGGTTTTCGTCAAAACAAACGTTCTAATGTTAACGCATTAAAAACAAAATCAACAGACGTACACGTAGATAGCTTCTGTATTGTGCCTTGTTCGTTGCCCGTTTTGAGACAGATATTAGTGCAAATACTTGCGAACGAATGTTTTGGTGTTTTTCAATTTTGAGGCCAAAAGGCTAACTTTTTAATTCATTTCGTAATAATCGTGCATGTTGTGCATCACTCAAAAATAAATGCTAAACATTTCATCACATGTGTATACTCCTTCTGGATACAATGCAAAGAAGGAAAGATTCTTAGTTGTTGGGACTGCGATTCAGAAGTGTAGAGCTAAGCGGCTTGAAACTCAAGTGGTATATCATTGAATAACAAATAAAGAAAAATTGTTTTGCATGTAATATAATACTTTTCTCTTAGCAGTGTATAAATTTACTGACAAAAATTCATTATAAAGGATATAAAGCGATCGACTTTGTGTTAGACAGACTACATGGGAAATTGTATTGCAAATATTTTGAATATATGGCAAACTAAAAACAGAATATTAATGCCAAAGTTTTCAAAATATTTGTCATTTCTGATGTTTGTCAGCAAATATACACTAATGTTCAAAGATGCCTGGTGACGCCCAAAATATTCCTCGAGGCACACTTCTATATTATTTCTTGTGATTTTGTGCTGAACACCTGAGTTAAGAATAAAAACTGTCGGTCACCTTCATGAGAAAAAAAAGACAAATGCATGTATCTGACTGTCTTTATTAACTATTGAAAATATTGCTGATCTTATGGTGAAAAATTAAAACCTAGTAGTTAAAATCTGCATATTTAATGAACGCGATATTCATTTTCACTCTATTTTTATCTGGGAGTCATTTTGTAGAAAATTAAACAAAATGAGTTCATGACTCGCTTTCTTGCAATGCACCTCGAAATGCGATTGTGATAACTCTGACAATTCCTACGCCGGTCAATACAAGAAACGACAGTGAAAAAAAGTTTTCAAATAATATTTTTTTTAATTGATATGAGTTGTTTCTTACCGAGGCAACGAGTGTCATATGAAGCATTACGATCTTCCGTCAATAAAAGCAGAAATTTATATTATTTTTATAATGTGGTAAATACGATCACATGCAAACGATTTTTCGAGACGTGGGACAAAAATTATACACTTACCAAAAATCACAAACTGCTTATTTATATTTCATGACTGCCATTTAAAGTATTTCCAGGTAACATTGCAATGTTGGTTGTTCTTCAGTTTCAATTCTCATTTTAGTACATTTAGCATAGCGGCGCAGAAAGGACGCAAGGTAGTGATGCCCATGAAAGATAGAGATGACTAACGACCGCAGATGGGGCTCTATTGCATAGAACTGTATTATTGTTGGTCACGTGATGGAATTCGGCGTTGAAAATAGACGCGTACGGAACTCCAGGGGCTCTGCACGCAAAAGCGGACGAGCGCCGCGCGCCCTTCCTTCGGGTGGGGTCAAGCGTCTAGCGGCCTTAAAAACGTGAAATCTAATTCGGGAATAAGGGCGGTTCCTACAAAAAACACGTACACAAAATGTCAAAATTAACTGCGTCTGATTCATTCTAGTGTATGCGTCGTTTTTACCCACTGTCTCGGAGTTTTTGTCATGCCTATTATTCACCAGGTCGTTTTGCGCCCTTCCATTCATTTCATAAATATGTGCATTTTTCTGTCGTTATTATAAAAGAAGTCCCATAGTGGACCTTTTCTTTTTTTGGGGGAAAGGCGCAAAACATAATAGCGAAACATCATTGTAACAAAATTAATACGTGTACACTTTGCTTGAACTTCAAAGAAAAATTACTGTTTTTCTTCGACGTCCGATGAACTTTGCGAATAAAGCAATATTGATATAAAATGCTTTAACATCAACGAACTCTAAGTACATGCTGTAGCTACCCCTCTACTTAATCACCATGCAGATTCAAACACTTATCATGAAATGCCTCAAACGTTAGGATGCCTTCCCCGAAGATTGTTGAGACCTGGGTTTTCAATCATTTTATCAGGCGTTCATCAAGACCACCAGTCGCTACAGATTTGTAATTTTCTATACGAAACTTTATGAAGTGGCAGGGAGGCCGATCAGACGTTTATAGGGATGGGGGTGAGAAACTAACATCTGTGGCGACAGAAGGTCTTGAGGAGAACATCTTGGAAAGGAAAAGCAACAAATATCTTCCATAAGATCAAGAAAACACACCTCGAGACGGAGCTGAACTAACAGCAGTTTTTTTTTTAATACACAAAAAGAAAGGAAGCAAACAATAAGCATTTTAATCAGATAAAATAGTGACCACACACGCGCCAACCAAGCTGCATATTTTGTTGTCAAGATAGGCGTTATCAGTGGCTACGTAATGCCCTTCATAGTTGATCGAAGATACAGTACACGAATTCTTATTCAGATGAAGCCACTGACGGCTCGCTAACGCATCTCCCTCCAGGATCAGAGATAAAAAAGCCTCCATGATTTCCCTTGCCACTCAGTCGGTAAGTTAATCCAAACAGTAAATTCACAAAAATAAGGATGTTAGTTGCAGTCCCTGCAGTGTAAAAGTAGCAACACCCAATAGTGGCCCTGAGCTCTTGGTGTCCCAGTGGTGTTTCCTGCCCCACAGAAAAAAGGTAATATATGTGCAAAGGTTGGTGCTACCGCCGAATAGCGGTCGAAAAGGAAATGCACCAAAAAGCACGTAGTACCGTTTATGGCTTGTATATCTGGTGTGGTTTATAAGATTCCCTTGCGGTGTGGCAATGTGTACGTTGGACAGATGGGCCGCTCTCTAAATGACAAACTGAGAGAACAGTCGTATTCACGAAGGGCAACTGTTGGGGGTTGCTACCTTTACACTGGAGGGATTGCAAGTGCCATTTTAATTTTAGTTAGGTCACTGTTTGAGATAAACACACAGACAGAGTGACAAAGCAAATCATCGAGGCTTTCTTATCTATGAACTCGCAGGAAATGCGTCAGAGAGCCATCAGTGGCTTTTTCTGAAGATAAATTCGCGTACGTTCAATAAATTATGAAGGTCGTTACGTAGGCGCTGATATCGCCTACCTTGACAAAAGATATGCTGATTGGTTTGCGCGTCTGTGGTATCAATTTCGTCTGATTAAAATGCTTCTTGTTTTCTGACCCCCTTTTTATGTATTAAAAATACAGTTGTTTGTTCAGCGCCGCCCTGTGGTGTTTGTTTCCTTGCCCATGTCCATGTGTTTTTGTCGCTGTTCCTTCCCAAGATGTTCACTTCAAATCAACTGGCCCACTATGTCACATCATTGCAGTGTATGTCTTGAGGCGCACTTGATAAATAGACTGAGAATCCCCATTGTTACCTTTTTCGATGTAGGGTTATAAAATATAGTGTCGGGTCTTGAAAATCTACTTAATTGTGCAGTGAGTTTGTAGAGAAGTCGCCGCGTGATGTGACTAAGTTTTATGTACATTAAAACATTTTTCATCAGGCGAGCTGTTGAACACAGTTCGTCGGATGTTAAAAAACAGAGCCCTCCTATTAAACTTTATAAGAAATATAGACCAGAAGAAAAAAGGTACACATGTCACTTTCACAGTTGCGGACGAGTGGTTTGTGCATGATTATCTTTCAAATCTTTGTGCTGCCACAGTAAATTCGGCAAATTAACCTTACACCGCCTTAACTAGCTTACCAACGATTACTTTTCGACTATTCAAATACCTTACCATGCTTTTGACTTCCAGATTAATATTTCTTGAACGTTGATCTATTTAAATATTAACGGGTACAGAACAACAAAATTGTAAACATCTTAACTTCAAGGTTTATTAACTGCGAATCAATCTTTCAATTTTTTTATATGTTATGGTACTCTAGCCTTACGAAAAAGTTATTTCGGTTGAATACTGAGTGTGTGATGGGTGAATTAGCACGCGTTCTGACACGAGCTTCGCTCGTAGACCTCGCTGTGTTAGGAACTGTGTCGCTGTTTGGCAGATCGCTTAAACGTTATTTGACGGAAATCACATTAACATTAAATAAATAGATTGATATGCCAATGCTTTGCATATGGGGATACATTTATTCAACCTCGAAATGTGATGTTTTGCTAAATATTGACGATATTAAAACAACTTATTTGAAACTCTTGTAATTGCGGAGGCACTTACCTGCGAATCAATGTCTTTACAATGTTGAGTGTATAACGTGGTGGAGCGTTCACCAAGGTGTGATTCTGGTTTCTTGGAGTTTCCACTGTATCTGTATGTTGTGGTTTCCGTGCTCATGACAGCGATGCACGCTGCATGTTGCTTTTAAAATGGTTGCCCATGAAACTTGTCTCCGGATGCTGCAATATTCGACTGCCCCTTTTTCTTTTTGCGTCATTCTTACAAATAGGTGTTATTCAGGCAAATATAATGTCCTGTAAAAACAGGGTGCTAGTGCACTTTTTATGATAGGCTAATTTATGGCATCAGGGTTTCACCTATTTAGTGTATAGCACGATTAAAGTAAATCCAAAATATTGTAGTGCGGAAGTTCTAACTACTGTATAAAAAGCAAGTGCCAAGGGCGGGTTTTTTACCACTTTCGGTCGGTGCTAAGTTTGAATATGTCTTATACCTCAACATCAAAATGTTCAGAAATGTGTTTTGTTTTCTAGAGGTGCGTAAAAGGCACGTGCGGCTACTACGACGAATACGGCACTCCGACGACCCTACGACAAGGTGTTTGAACACAATATAAAGCCACCGCCAGAAATGACTCTTCCAATTGCATAGAAAACCTGCTCTGCAAAAAACTCAATTTCAAGTTTTGGGATTTCTCTAACACAGAGAAACAAATCAACTAACTGCAGCTACTCAAAACCTAAAGATCATACATTCACAAGAGGAAGTAAGCGACTTTGGAAACATAGAAAATAAATTTAGAGTTCATGTGAAATGCGTACATGTTTGAACTTTTATTTTAATTAATGGAATATATAAAATAACGAGTGCGTGACGCTCGCGCCACAAGAATGGGTCACTACTAGCCAGTAGCAACCTTCAGATAAAATAAAACATCAGTAGTTTTAACTAGTACATCCCTCAACACTTGCACCATAAAATCCTGAACAATTCGTTCTGTTAAACATATCTGCTGTGCCTAAGAGTTTAAGTGAATATTCGGCCCTACAGCGTTTTATGCCACCACCCCCAGAAGGAATAGGGACTATAAATATTGACTCCTTTTGTTTCTCGATATGTCTGTACACTACGATGGTGCTGAACCGCTACCTCAGTAACCCCTGGCAAGGCAGGAGAGTTGGCATCTACTAAAAACCCTTAGACGCCCATTCCCCTTGCCTCGTGGTTTACCTCAATCTAGTAAGTGGTTGCAGTACTAGTACGCCTGACACACAGATATGTTATTCTAGTATGGTGTTATGTGCGACCCAAAGGTGGGAGAGTGGCTCGCCTCCGCTAGGCTGGCTGCGCTTGTGCGCCAAAGGTATTTCGGCCACCCGGTATTGTATTCTGTGATTTTAATACTCCACGTATAACTTGGGGCTACTCATCTACCAGCTCAGGACGGCAGCTTTCGGTTAACAGTTGTGTGGACGCTCAACTCTTGCTCTTAAGCGCCCTAGTCGTGCCAACATGTCGTGAGGCCTACCCTCAATTTTCTCCCTCTTCTCCCGACATGTCATGATGACTTGTCCATGTCCCCATTAGCCGGGATCGAGAATCAGACTATTGGGGTAGTAATCATTATCCCCTCCCTTTAGGTTTGCACCCTCGTCACATCCGCCTACTCCACGGCATGTGTCATGTGACGAACTGGCATATGTTACTCTTTTTCCTCAGCGCTTTTTTGCATTCAAGTTTCCAGGATACACTTGGAGACCCCTTATTCCTTATCCGGCCGGTAGTCTCTGGCGCAACTGCGTTAATTTGGGTGGATGAGTTAAGGCCGGCACCAGACCTAGAGCTGTTTTTCCTATGGAATGAACGTATCCATTCGGACGCTGCTCTCTACTACGACCTGCGTTCTATCTCAGCAAGCTCCGAGCTGCATCTTTTGACTGCTTTGGCTTTCACTGCTTTGTGCAGACATTGTTGTACTCAGCGAAACCTTGTTAACCCCAGAATTTTGCGATAGCGAAATAATCTTGAGCAACTCATATTTTATTGCCCGGAATGATACGATAGAACGCTGCGGTGGGGGAGTGTTGATCGCTGTCAGAAATGGCCTGCGTGTTCAGAATCATGATAGAATATTAAGTTTTGAAGGTGTTTGGGACAGGATTAAAATGCCTACTTTTCACATGCTCGTCAATGTATGTTATAAACCACTTGACCTGTCTGATGTTTCGCTTTTACTTTATGAGTGTTTAGAAAACCTTGCTCTCTTTTTTTAAAAGATATCTATGTAATAAACAGGAGACTTTAGCTATCCTGAGATGGCATGGCTGGTTTTTGAGAATCGTATATCCTTTGGCACGTGGTATAACCTTTGCAAACAAAGTCACGACTTTGACGACGTGATAAGCGCCTTTCCCCTTTCTCAAGTCGTTTACCCCCTTAGCGAAAACTAATACGTTCGAAATATGTTCAAATGAACTTGGAGTGCATTTAAGTGTATTTTTTTTTTGGAATACACTAAAATATACACTACAATATATTTTTAGAAATATATTTCTAGAAATTCGTTTAAATACGCTTATTCAAATATACTCCAAGAACATTTAAATGCATGAATAAAATGTTAATACGTTAGAAATGCATTTCAATATTTTTTTTTAATATGAATTATAATCGCTCGGTATTAAAATATATTTTTAAAACTATATTTAAATATGCTTACTAAAATGCATTTGTCTAATAAGAACTAAATTTATGCAAAAATGTTTTTATACCCCCCCCCCCCCCTCAAAAAAAAGAAAGAAAGAAGTTTACTTACTTTTGCCATGTGCCCCAATCAAGTCGTGCTGTCTTAATTTAGCCTATGGCGACAGCACGGACACCCTTTCGGGTTAGCTGCATGGCACCATAGCAAGTTCAATCAGTTTTTTTTCGTCCTCCAATTGTATTTAAAATGCACATAATGAATGGTGGAACTATATGTACCATTAATTTTCTGTCTAGCTCGAACATGAGTACAGGGATTATATATTGGGAAAACACTGACCATAAAATAGTGAATTTTGTGCTGCAAACATAGTACAAAACTTATTTGAAATCCTTATTTGGCTTGTGTTGTTTCAGCAATTACAATTATTAACAAGCAAAAATGCACACACCTTCATTTTTGGTTAAAGCGTAGTAGCATTTTTGAAAAAGAAAGAAAAAAATAGTGTTCCAAAATAATCATTCAGGACAATTCTAAAGCTTTGATTTCGGATAAATAATCCCAACAACAAAAAGTAATCATAAAATATTTATTGAATCTTTGAAGGAAGACAATGATAGAGTGATGATATCAAATTTGAACACAAAAAACACAATAGGCAGAAAACAACGCTTAGTGTACAAGATGGCATCTTTTTCAAATTATGTACAATGCAACATTCTCGTCACCAATAATCTAGCTGGCCAGTTTCACAAGAGCAGGCACCACAGAAGATAATAAACATACCAATTCACTCACAAGCAAAATTATTTAACATATGCAGGTACAAAGAGAAATGCATTCATTTGATAACTGAAAACATTACAAGTTGATAAGCATTATGCAATATTTACATACTTTTTAAAACTACAGTCTTGGTATACACACAAACAAGAAAGGCAAGCTAGGCCAGTAGTTCAAACTACACAATCACACTGCAAGTCTTCATGACCAGTTCTATAATTTCATCATGTAGAACGAAAGGGAGGAAAGCAGACAAGCTCATTCTTTACAGACAGATGCTTGCGAAAACTGTGAGCGGGATAGTGACACGAGCTCATGAGCTTTCTTGCGACGCCTCTGATGAGAAAGGTTGAAAAGATGCTTGCACAGTAAAACCCCAAGTCCTAAATTCCTACAACTCTCGCACCAGCCTATGGATTCCCAGTAGGAGGGTTCAAGTACTAGCGAAAGTGCTCACCATATGACGGAAGCTTATAGCAGCGAGGGCATTTGTGTAACCAAGATTTCGGTTGCACATCAAAATATTTTTAGGTTGAAATTAACCCTGATTTCTTCGCTGGCACGTGCTACATGCCCTTGTTGGTTTGGCATGTAAGAATCTAAATTTACCATAGAGTATTCTGTAATAAATACAAATTACACTAAACGAACATTGGCATACAACAGAACCTATTCTACAGGGTGCCAGCCACCAGTGGCGTCACAAAGGGGGGGGGGGGGCGGGGGCGGCGGACCGCCCCGGGTGCAGGGCTCAGGGGGGTGTCACGGCGGGGTTGTCGTGTTGCAATTTGTTAGAGGCCTATTGCAAAGAAGGTGCTATATAGCCGAGATTTCCGCTGCATGTCAAAAGGTCCACTGGTGGTAGAAGTTAATCCTGAAGTGTGCCAGATGCCGTTCACTGGTGTGGCATATGTAAATTTCACAAATTAGAAAATACTAAATGTCTAAATCTACTCACAAAATTTGTTTTATGAAAGTTTAGATACCTGAAAGTTAGTCTGCTTTAATATGGTGTCTGGTGTCTCCAGTGTAGATGGGCAATCTGGCCAGGCAGTATACCTTCTGATTCAGGATCCTTAATGTGCTTCATGCATGCAGTAGTGATTACAGGCCAAAGTATGGCAAAAACTGCTCATATAGTACAAGCTTTGCAAGAATAAAGCTCTTCTGTCTCCCTGTCACAAAGCAGAGCCATTCACTGCCACTCAGGAAAGGTACTCAACAAATGAAAAGGGCTCTAAAAATGTTAGAGAGGTATGGAAACAAAATTTTACCACCTATCTTATTTCTGAGATGTCGACTATGCTATGTTAGCACCACGCAAGTACACATTTTTTATTCAAAAGGACAAAATAAAAATTTAAAACAAAATAAAGAATACCTAAATTGCTTTTGGTGGGTGTCCCCAAAGCTTTGTCGAAATGTTGCTACATCACTGATTCCATAAGTGCAGCGCCGCTCTGCAGAAGTATGCATCTGTCGAAACGCGATCGCGAAGCCTCGCTTACTGTGACCTTGACGAAGAATGCAACAGCAAAGCTGGCTTACTTCGTCAAGATCAAGGTTCTTGGTTATCTCAGAGGGACTGGTGCCACCAAACGGCGAAGCCGTTGATCCTGCAAGCCTCCTAATAAATTTACTCAAGATTCAACGGGTGACGTTGCAAATGTGGAAATAATTCCATGGTGCATGTTCCAATGGCTGCTTTCAAGTGCTTGCCAGGAAAACTAGTTTAGAATAAAAAACATAGCCGTTCACTCAAAATACAAACAAGCAATCCTCACTTACGGATTGCATTGATCATATTTACCTTACTTCTAAATTAGATAGCTATATTTAAATTTTCATTGCAGTTTCCCTTTACTTCCAAGTTTTAACAAATTGCATTCTGTGAAACTGAGTACTAGTTTCATATGTGCAGAATCTTAGCATAGTTTCCAACTTTAGACCCCATTATTAATGGCGGGCTGTCATTCGGTCATTTGCTATTGTGCTAACGTAAATGACAATCATTTGGAAAGCAGACACTGGCTTTATTCATAAGAAGCTTTTACTATCAGTGCGAATAAACTGTAAACAGTTTTATTTTTGCGGGCTCGATATTTAACGAATTTGGCAAAGTGTGGTTTTCGGGAATAGTTTGCAGGCACAACATTTCACGAATCGGGTAGTATGCTATGCATTTGTCACCATAGAGAAACATATTCGTGGGCTTTATTTTTTTGCGATTTTACTCAAGTTGCGAAAATTAGATCTTTGTGAAAATTAAGTCGTTTAAGCTGTTGCCATCCTTAACCCTTTATTGACGAGATATACAAAAATTGCTTTAAACATTTTTTTTAAATATTAATGTTTAACAAGATCAAATGACAGTACAGAGATGAAATTAAAAAAAAAATGTTAGGTAAACTTGCAAGTTACAGCTTTGTTGCCTGTGGGCAACACCAGAAAAGTCCAAAGGTTGCTCGCTTGCGCAACCTCTACGGATCACTATGAAATGTCAACAACATTTGAGCATACGATATCCTCAAGTAAAACGGTCACCCATCGCAAAATATTAGTGGCAAGAGAAACGCTTATCCATATGTTTTGCCCAAAATCCGGACAAATGCCGTTCTCGGTTGCTGCATACTTGTGCGCCAAACTTCTTGCTTCTCGTCAACTATTTGCATGTTTTTTGACTAGATGACACTGTACTGTAGATGGCACTTGAAGGCTGAAACGCCTTTAAGACTGTCGCCAGACTACTACTACCGTAAAATCCTGAGAGATAGCCCCCCTAAAATCAAGAGAAAATTGGGTGAAAAAGGGAAGTGGGCCAACTTTCAATGTACAATCAAGGAAAGTTGAAAAACAAATTAAGATCATGTCTCTGTTAAGCTTGTTATCTCGGCAAGGGGCGATGAAGCAAAGATTTCTGAACTTCCCAGTCAGCAATGTTCGCTTATATCCAGCCATAGCTAACTAGACACATTTACGCCAAGGTCATCATTGATCCCAACACTATGATTACTAGGAGTGGGCTATCTTTCAGTGTTTAAAAGAAAATAGCAAATCAAGCCAAGAATTGGGGTGGGTTACCTTTCGGTGGTGGGGCATCTCTCGGGATTTTTGGGTAGGTAAAAAAAAAGTAATGAAACCGAAATGATTGAACAAAAGAAATGCATATGTGGTTTGTTTCCTGGAGGCAACACTTGTCAACAAAGGGTTAATCGTGCTCAACTTGGTTCGGGAGAGCCAGAACAAGAAAACTTGCAGCAGTGTGCTCCATGCCAACACACTTTCTCTTTAAAGCATTAGGTTTGCATGCTGCCATGTCACCTGACCGCGTGCCCTCTTTTACCGCTGTAAAAGAAATCCCAAGTTGCGCGTAAATGAAAGCAACACTCTGCACTAGGTCAAGCTTTTCAACCAACACCAGGTACTGGGGCTGCAGTTGTGGAGGGCTCCCATCAAACACAGCAAGTGCTGGAATAATTCCAACTGAGCCATCCTGCAGCTGAGCGACACAGTTGACCCTCTTGGGCATCCTGTACATTTCCGAATGCCAGAGAATTCCATCGCACTGGAACATGTTGTAATAAGTAATGTGCCGAGGTAGGAATCCCAGGTGGTCTTCTAATGTCACTTCCAGCCTGATATCGGTGCCAGAGAAACTCTGTCGCCGGTATATGACTACCTCCCCAGAGAGCGCCACCCCAGTCCTACCCACGGTCTGCCGGCCGAACATCCTCTCAAAAAATGCCCTTCCTTCTGGCACCTGGCTCTCCGACCAGAGAGAAAGGCGCTGCCACCAAACAAAGGTACAAGCAGTCTGCTCAGCGACACACTGTGTGCCAGAGTAGTAGTTCAATAGAACCGCGTTTCGCCCTTCAAAAGGAAAACAAGAGGTCGCCCACAGCGGGCCCCAGGCTTCCACCGAGTCAGCTAGGTGAAGCAGCTGGTGAACGTTGTACGACATGTTCGCTGTGCCGTACAACGCACCCATCTGCAACACAAACGTCTCCAGCAGAGCCTGTGCCTCGCGGAGGTCTCGGTCTATGATTTCCTCTTGAAGTAGCAAGTACATGCCGTATGACAAAAAAGTAAAATGCTTAAAAAACTGGCGTGGTAAAATAGGCTTCAGTACAACATACCTAAAAAAAGACAAGAGGGCTCGCAACTCTGACGCCTTCAAGTAGGCCCTGTCCTCGAACTTCCTTGGGGTGCGGGTGATTTCCGTCGGAGGAGAGACGGCTAGCAGCAAGCTGTTTAGTTGTGGCACCTTTGTTCCAATGTACCAAGGACAGCCGTGATTCTCACTTTCGAGCCACAGCTTAAGCAGCTGTCGCATGACGCCAAGGCAAGCACAATGCTGGTAGTCCGGAATGAAGCCGTCAACTACATCAAACCGAGAAAGGGTCATTGCAACACAGGGGCCTTTCACTCCATTAACAAGCACTACAGAAGTGCCCTCGCTTGCCTCTTCTAGATGCTTCAGAGCTGTTCTCCGCTCTGGAACTGGATCTAAGTACCCATAAGTGGATCCTCCCGGGTGGTAGCACCAACCGCAGCATGGAAACCGTTGAACTGTTTACAGTTTCGCACTGCACACCGAGCAACGGCGTCCACAGAGCATGCTGCTGCAAAGACTCTTACATTAACTGCCACATCCTGCTTTATACAGCGAAATCCTGCAGAGAGCTCCTGCAGCTCCTCTGCAAAAGGTGTTAGAAGGGTGGTCATATTAGGTTTAGAAAAACCAAACCAGAGTGCAGGCATCAGCATGTTATGCTTACGCACTGCAGGGTCCAACTTCAGGATCTCGCATTTTACAGGCCAAATGTGGAAACTAGACTTTTCAAATACCCTGATTCCATCAGTGTTCCACAAGAGAAAAATATCGTGACTGGAAAAATCAGATGACATTCTTGCATGCTCAATGCCATCTCCCACGTCTCTAATGGACCTTTTCCACATACCGACGGCACCAGGCGGTGGCTGCACAAACTAAAAATCGAGGAAGTGACCTACCTGCGCTACCAATCGATAATGGGAGCTACGCTACCAGTTTCTTCGCTCTCTGAGCAGCGGCGAGTGGCCAACGCGACTTTAAAGAGGGGCATCCGTGGCGTCCGTCTAGACGTCGTGTTTTGCTTTCCGTCCACTTTCTTTTTTTGTGTAACGCAATTATATGTATGCTGAAATTACGCGTCCTACTCGTTGATTCACAGCGTCCTTCCGAATTTCCTCGATTTCTGGTACCGACTTCCGCCGCTTGGCATCGGGCGCTTGCGCGTGCGCAGAACGCTTCTCGGAAAAGGTCCATTGTGCCCCCTCTGGTGTTTTGTGGAACCCACTTGAGGTTTTGCTGTGCAAGAATGCGCTCAATCTGCTTCTTTAGAGGCATCACGAGAAAAAAAGTTCAGGAAACCAGATCAATATCTCGCTCACAGTTTTCACAGCCAGCATGACTCTCACAGTTCGCATGTCACAAGTACCCCAAACAAGTGAGACAGTAGAAGTGCTTCTGTGCACCAGGCACGTCCGCCCCCAAAGCCTTTAAAAGTAGGTACTTCGATCGTGGTGCCTTTCCTGGGGTGATTACATTTTGCAAATCCAGAAAATCTGCTATACCTTGATCGATAACTTTATGGCGCATCACGTAGGCCATCAGCAGGGCCGCAGTCTCTTTCCGTTCGTCAGCAAATGGTAGAGTTCATTGGATCTCCATCAGGATGTGGGTCCCCAAAAAAGTATTAAAACAATCATCCACACACCTCCACAACAAAAAAATCTTGTTTGCATTGAATTTCTACAAAGCGCACCTATATGCCAGCATGAACATCTGCACTTTGGTTGCTACAGGTTACAGTCCAGGAAAACGTCTATCATGCATAAATGCCCATTCAGATAGAATGAAGGGTATGGGTTATACACACAGGGCAGGCTGATTGCATTGCCAATTAATCATGTCTGAGTAACAGGCTTAAGTTGAGCTAACACAGTACATGCCATTACAAAGGAGTCAGCTTGAACATGAGAAACACAGAGAGGGAACATACATATCAGCGGTATGTTCATTTGCTTAGTATGTGTTCGCCTCATGTTCAAGCTGACATTGTTGCAATGTCTGAGTAAATAATATTGTAGGTTTACAGATCAGAGTAAATACTGTTTTGCCTTCCAAGAATATTCAGAAGTATTTCTCTCTGCTAATGAAGCACACATGTATCGGTGACTTGCAATTATATCTTAATGCAAACTTCCTCAAGACGCACATATTTAGGCTTTAGTTTAAAGAGGGGGAGGAAGAGTGGGGAAGGGGGGAGGGGCTCATTTCTTTTGCGTACTTTGGCCGGGTACTGTTCTGTTCCGACACATTCGTTTGCCTCTTTGGGTAGATACACTGCTTCTCAATGCATCACCGTCCGCCGACACGTACTTTTCGTTCAGCAGCGTGCTCTGCAGTGAGGGTGCTCAATAAAAACGTGCTGACACGCGAAATGGTGACATATCAAGATATCGTTCTCATTTCCTTTTTATCTCTAGTCAAAGCTTGATGAGCTTTAAGTTAGGGGCTTAAAGCATGTAGAAAAAAACAAACAAAAAAACACCTGCATTTATTGGTCCCACATGCCCTAACACTGAATGATACAGCAACGAGACTGCTTTAGCTAGCAGCGCGTCTCCCCGTAGTGAGTGAACGAACATGCCATAAAATTACCAGTGCCGGGCCAGAGCATGCAAAAGAAACGTGCCAGCACAGGTGTCGGCAGCAGTTGCCACAGCAACGCATTTCTGCTGCCCCTCCCATGGTATCCAAATTTTTGCCAACATTTGTATTATAGTCTGCATACCACCCTGTGCTGTTCCACACCTACTGGGTAAACAATGTTGAACCGAAGCCAGAGGAACAACACAGAGAAATGTTGTATCAAGTGTCTTATAAACAAGAGCATTTTTGGTGTTTCTGTGGTAATGAAACATGTTTTTGGACTTTGTGTTACTGAAGATTGTTTTAATGAAGAAATATTCTAAATTATATGTCGTCATTGCACATGACTGAGAAAATGACAAGATGGGCAGCCGTTAGATGTTTGTTCTAGACCAACCAAAAGAAGTCGAAATGAAATCCTAAATTTTTCTGACAGATGGACCCTTATAAGATTGTTTCAGTAAAATTTCTAGGCATCAGAAGAAAAACTTTAGCAACCAATCAACAATGCTTACTTGATAATCTCCCACCTCTTCTGAAGCGTTGGTGTCTGGATCAAAATAGAAATTCATGAGACCAACAGACCCACATGGCTGAATACAATAGGGCATTCTTATAGTTTGTTGTTTATCATAGTTATTAAAGCAGGCCACAATGTTACCACCCCAATTAAATTAGTACAAAGCATGTTGATACAATTTGCTTTCAATAGAAAACACTAAATGAGTATAATGAAACAAACAAAATCAACTTTTTTTCCAATTAATGTTTTTTCTTGTGCCCTTTCTAGGCTTCATATCCCTGCTCCCCCTCTCCCCCTTATTTGGGTTCCGCTTTGCCTGCCACAAGCATTGAGGAGGCAAAGAGGTGCCATTGAGGTAAATGCTGCTGCAAGTTGAGATTTCTTCTCATTCTATTTCATACTTTTCTTGAATATTTCTTTTTTAACCTTTATTATAATTTTGGTTAGCTATTTTGTAACAGTTTATAGTAGTAGAATAACTGTACCAACTCAGCCAACTGTCAATCAACGCCCAAAGGGGCGGAGCCAAACCCGATCCGACCAATCACAGCGCAGGAGGGCGGGGCAAAACCCAATCCAAACAATCACAGCGCAGTAGGGCGGGGCACTTTCCCTCTCTCCCATCCCAGGGACCAATGACAGGCAGTGGGCATCGATGGCCCCGCCCACAGGACATTAGCCAGTGACCAATCGAAGCTCAGCGAGGTCCCGTCACGTGTGAAGTCACGTGTCAGGCGCGTGCCAGAAGCGTGTCACTTACCATGACCGCAGACCGCAAACCACAAACCGCAGACCGCAAACCACAAACCCCAGACGGCAAACCTCAGACCACAGTGTGGTTGACCAGGTGTTGACAGCTGCGGTCATCATCTGACAACAACCACGTGATGTCACACAGGGTCCGAGCTTCGTTCGACAGAGGGCGCCCACGTGATGTCGCACAGGGTTCGTGCTGTATCCGAAGGAGGGCGCTGCGCCCTGGTCACATGACGGTCACGGATTTTGAATTTGAATCGCTGCGCGTTAAATGCCCTTTTTATTCGATAAAAAAGGCTCCGCGGCTGGCAGGGACTCGAACTTGCGACTTGATCACCAGCCCGACGCGCTACCCCCTGAGCTACCAGCGCATTGCTTACGAGAGCGCTTAAGACGGGTTAGTTGTTCGTGTGTGTGTGCAAATCAGATCACGTGTTTTCCTGCCACATGGCTTTTTTAATGCGGTTAAAAACAGGATGCCTCATTGTCGCAGGTTATGTAACGATGGTCGTGTGACGTAATGCATCGCTGGGCGCTAACGTTGCTCGTCTTCCTATCACGTGGTTTCGCGCGCGCGCGATTCAAGCGGTGTTCGCGCGGACTCGTCACCTCGGGAATGGCTTTCGTAATCTGGGTGGTGAAAAGAAACAAACAACCCTACACGGAATTTGAACACGTCATTGCTCCAGGTCATGTGACGAAGCCTATCTATACCATTCCGTCATGGAGGAAGAGGTCTAGACAGGTTCCCTTATATGTCTCGTGAGATCGGAATGTTATTTTTTTTCATAAGCAAATGAAATACAATGTTTCGACGCTCCGCTCTTTCGCTTTTGGTTATTCAGCTGTCGCATTTGGGCACCTGATTCTTGAAATAAAGACAAAAAAGGGACACAAAGCGAGGATGGATCTTTATCTTTTTTTTATTCAATATGCACATATCTAAGAGATTCTCAAAACATGAAGAAACAGATGGCGCGCGCGCGACTGCTCTTTATACAAATATCAAACACTTGGTGAAACAAAAAACTCGCGCTACGTAAAAATGACTCTTTACAATACCCTCTGTACACACACACAAATACATCAGCTTGAAATGAAAAAAAAAGTACTTCACGAGATGCTCCAATGTTCGAAAGGAAGAGTTAAAACGCCGTCAGAGTCGATGAAGCGCTTGTTGTCGAACGGGTTGAGTCCTATCTTCTCCACGGCAACAGTCTTGTTCTCGCACAACTTACGAGCGATGGTTTGCTGCGTGATCTTGTGCAGAGTTTGTTGCTCGAGAGTTTGGACGTAGAGCTCGTAGGTTAGCTTACGGGACTCGCACCTTTTCACTCCTTTCGCCCTCACGTAGTGCTCTCGGGAGGCTAGTTCCATCGAATAGAGTTTGGGTTTTAAACAAACAATTCCAAGAATGTGATCTTTTGGGAGCTCGTTTTTGAACACTCCTAGTTTAATTTTGTTTGCGGGAGAGAACAAGGGGTGATCGGCTGGGTACCCAGAAGTATCCAGGTGAGTTTCGGCAAGGGTCGCGAGCTTCGAGTCTACATCCGGGTCGGTGATTTGGAGGATGAACGAGTCCGTGTCGCTGTTCCTTGCGCGAGCGTCGGGGAAAACGCGCCTTACCTGCTTGTAGAAAAATTCGTACATGACCAATTTGGACATCTCTAGGATAGAGAATCTCGCGTACACGGGTTTGTTCAAGTGTAGGGTTCTCTGGGAAAACTGAAAGATCACTGAAAGAAAAAACTCCGTGTCCGAGAACGTGTACGGTTACGATCGAGAACAAAGGTTCGTCTACCCGCTCAAAGTCAACGATATCGAGCGGGAGAAGCACGTGGATTTGCTCTTAATAGACAATCACTTTGTTCTAATCACCAACTTTGCCGGACTTTTCGCGAACAGCCGCAGTCACCGCTTTCGCTGTAAAAGGTGTATGATGGGATTTAGCTTTCGCACTGCGCTGAGAAGTCATTTATCGCTGTGTAAAGAAAGGAAGGCAGTCCGCACAGTGTGTCCTGCAAAGGGGGACGCGCTGTATTTCCGGAGCCCACACACGATGGAACCTTTCCCCTACTTTTGCGTCTACGATTTCGAGGTCATTCTGGAAGCGGAAAACATGGGTCAGGCTTACGAGAAGCACGTCCCCAGTTCGTTTTGCTTTCTCGTAATCCGATCCACGGACCAGCGCATCATCGAGCAGTTTTTGTACCGGGGCGAGGACTGCGTGGAAAAGTTCATTTCCATACTTAATCAGTTGTCAAAGCTCATTGGCGAATGGATTCGAAGCGAGGAAGTGCCAATGGTGAGCGTGAACGAAGAGGCTCATGCGTCGGCCTCCCACCGCATGATTTCTGGCGAATCGTTCGGAAATCGAAAGAGAAAAGTCAGAGATCACGACCACTTCACCGGATCGTACAGGCAGTCGTTGTGTCAGGGATGCAATTTAAATCTGAGAGTAAACAAGAAAGTCATTCCAGTGCTCGCGCACAACCATTCATACGACCTGGCCTTTATCCTACCGAAACTCGACTTATTCGAGTCTAAGGATATTAAAGTGCTCGCCACTAGCTGCCAGCAATTTAAGCGACTCGACGTGGGTAACCCACGGTTTCTCGACAGTCTGGCCTTTCTCCCCGCCAGCTTGGACGCGCTGGTTCAGGACCTCCGTTCCAAGGGACTAGAAAACCTGTGCTGCCTAACCAGGCGTTTCCGCAACACGTTGAGCAACTGGCGCGGAAAGGCGTATTTCCCTACGACTACGTGACCAGTTTCGAGGCTTTCCGGGAGCCCGAGCTACCGTCGCGCGAGTCGTTTTACAACAAGCTTAACGACAGTCAAATTTCAGAGGAGGACTACCGCCACGCCCAAACCGTCTTTGAAACATTTAATTTCAAACGCCTAGGAGAATAGAGTGACTGCTACCTGCAACTCGACTGCCTGCTTCTCGCCGACGTGTTCCAAAATTTCAGGAAATGGACTTTAGACACGTACGAGCTCGATCCGCTTCACTACGTTTCCCTCCCCGCGCTCAGTCTCGCCTGCGCACTTAAACAGACTGGGGTAGAACTGGAGCTGCTCGACGACCTGGATGCGTATCTCTTCATCGAAGCGGGTCTGCGAGGAGGAATCGTTCAATGTGCCATTCGTAACACGAGAGCTAACGTGCCAGGAACCGCATGTTTCGATCCCGGCATGGAGGTTTCTCACATTTTAGACCTCGACGTGAACGGCCTGTACGCTTCCACCATGCGACAATCCCTTCCATGCGCAGATTTTCACTGGCTAGACCGCGAGGAAACCGACGCTCTCCACTTCCAGCAGGTTCCCGACGACGCGCCCGAGGGTTACATTTTAGAGGTGGACCTCGACTATCCTCGGGAACTACACGATTCTCACGCGGACTTTCCCCTGGCTCCCGAGAAACGAGGAGTCCCTCTCGAATGGCTCTCACCCTATCAAAAAGCGCTCGTCGAAAAATTTCACCTACCCCAGCGAGAGTCTGAGCGAAAGCTGCTTCTCACCTTTTACCCGAAACGCAATTACATCATTCACTACCGAAGTCTCAAGCTGTATCTGGAGTTGGGCTTAAAACTAAAGGTCATTCATTGCGTTTTGAAGTTTTCGCAGAGGGCATTTCTTAAAGATTTCATCGACTTTAACCACAACCTCCGAAAACAGGCGACAAATGCCTTTCAAAAGAACCTATCTAAGCTCATTATGAATTCAATTTATGGCAAGACTATCGAAAACCCCCGTCAGTACAATAACGTTGTCATTAGCGTGAGCGAGGAGGAAGTGCTGAAAAACCTGCAGAAGCCTAACCTCAGACAGTTTGCGGCAATTAGCCCGACCGTGGTGATCTTTCAGTTTTCCCAGAGAACCCTACACTTGAACAAACCCGTGTACGCGGGATTCTCTATCCTAGAGATGTCCCAACTGGTCATGTACGAATTTTTCTACAAGCAGGTCAGGCGCGTTTTCCCCGACGCTCGCGCAGCGTACAGCGACACGGACTCGTTCATCCTCCAAGTCACCGACCCGGATGTAGACTCGAAGCTCGCGACCCTTGCCGAAACTCACCTGGATACTTCTGGGTACCCAGCCGATCACCCCTTGTTTTCTATCGCAAACAAAATGAAACTAGGAGTGTTCAAAAACGAGCTCCCAAAAGATCACATTCTTGGATTTGTTTGTTTAAAACCCAAACTCTATTCGATGGAACTAGCCTCCCGAGAGCACTACGCGAGGGCGAAAGGAGTGAAACGGTGCGAGTCCCGTAAGCTAACCAACGAGCTCTACGTTCAAACTCTCGAGCAACAAACTCTGCACAAGATCACGCAGCGAACCATCGCTCGTAAGTTGTGCGAGAACAAGACTGTTGCCGTGGAGAAGATAGGACTCAACCCGTTCGACAACAAGCGCTTCATCGACTCTGACGGCGTTTCAACTCTTCCTTTCGGACATTGGAGCCTCTCGCGAAGTGCTTTTTTTTCATTTCAAGCTGATGTATTTGTGTGTGTGTACAGAGGGTATTGTAAAGAGTCATTTTTACGTAGCGCGAGTTTTTTTTTTTTCACCAACTGTTTGATATTTGTATAAAGAGCTGTCGCGCGCGCGCCATCTGTTTCTTCATGTTTTGAGAATCTCTTAGATATATGCATATTGAATAAAAAAAATATAAAGATCCATCCTCGCTTTGTGTGCTTTTTTGTCTTTATTTCAAGAATCAGGTGCCCAAATGCGACAGCTGAATAACCAAAAGCGAACGTCGAAACAATGTATTTCATTTGCATATGAAAAAAAAAAAAACGTTCCGATCTCTCGAGACAAATAAGGGATTCTGTCTAGACTTCTTCCTCCATGACGGAATTGTATAGATAGGCTTCGTCATATGACCTGGAGCAATGGCGTGTTCAAATTCCGTGTAGGGTTGTTTGTTTGTTTTCACCACCCAGATTACGAAAGCCATTCCCGATGTGACGAGTCCGCGCGAACACCGCTTGAATCGCGCGCGCGCGAAATCACGTGATAAGAAGACGATCAACGTCACACGACCATGGTCACATGCCCTGCGGGAATGAAGCATCCTGTTTTAACCGCATTACAAAAGCCATGTGGCAGGAAAACACGTGATCTGATTTGCACACACACACACGAACAACTAACCCGTCTTAAGCGCACTCGAAAGCAATGCGCTCGTAGCTCAGTGGGTAGCGCGTCGGGCTGGTGATCAAGAAGTCGCGAGTACGAGTCCCCGCCAGCCGCGGAGCCTTTTTTATCGAATAAAAGGGGCATTTACCGCGCAGCGATTCAAATTCAAAACCCGTGACCGTCATGTGACCAGAGCGCAGCGTCCTCCTTCGGAGGTAGCACGAACCCTGTGCGACATCACGTGAGCGCCCTCTGTCGAACGAAGCTCGGACCCTGTGTGACATCACGTGGTTGTTGTCAGATGATGACCGCAGCTGTCAACACCTGGTCAACCACATGGTAAGTGACACGCTTCTGGCATGGCCTGACACACGTGGGGACCTCGCTGAGCTGCGATTGGTCACTGGCTAATGTCCTGTGGTAGTTTTTGCACCAACACTAGAACGCATGAGTGGCGTCTGCTGCAAAACGGGAAAGCTGAGAGGCGGCCACTAGAGTGGCACAATAACTACTTGTAAGTCCTACCTTCTATGCCAAAATGACATCATATGCAAACCATGTACACACATTTTTATACATGTTCAGTAGGAAAAGAGGTGATCAGTCCTTTTTAAACCCACAAAACTGAAGATATTCAGGTTTGCTATGCACAGAAGTGTGAAACACTCAAAACATAGCCTTGAAGGTGACACTATTCACATAGACTCCTTAAATCACGATAGATGTAATCTAAGCAGGTTTCTAAGAAAAATAAAACAACTAAAATCAATCTGTGTCAACACAGTAGTCCCCAAGGTCACAATCTTACTTGTGCACCTGTCAGCTCTTCCACGGGACACCCATCCACATCTGTACCTAAAGCCAAGGCACGTTCTGGTTCAACCTGGTTTCATAAAGGAAAAGCTGATCAGTTCAAGTTTTTTTGAGAACATAACATGCACATGCCGTGCTTTTATATGTGACAGTTTTTGTGCAAGGACACTTGGGTTCAGAGGTTGCACTGGCTTTAAAGGGGCCCTCAATCCTATTTAAGCGTCTACCTTTTTTGTGGTTTCCACATCTCTTGTAGTTCAAGCAACCCAGCAGGCACAGAGAGAGTAACTAAATATCAGTGCGTCATATTTTAACCGGACGACGCAGAAGCCTCCTCTACCTACGGGGGCGCCCCGTGGTGCGGAACGCGCGCGGCATGTGACAACATCGCAAAGTTGTTGGTCCTGGACAGCTCCTGCCTTACGACAGGTCAGAGCCGCTAAAAGCCTTTTTTTTAGTCGAAATACGAAATATAAGTGGCACAAACCATTTCAAATATTTACGGTAATCGACATACCCGCCACCAAGCAGTGGAAAAGGCGGCGCATGCTAGGAAGTGGTAGTGGGATCACGCGCCGACGCACGCCATGCATTGCTGTGAAGCGGCGAGTGTAGAAAGGTCCCGGATGTACGTGGCGGTGCTGCAGTCGTAAGGGCTCGAGGATCCAACCAGCCAAGCGTTCCGAAGGCCTTCGGCAAGCAGGTTTGGCGGTTTGGAAGCGCGAAGTGGCTCCCTTTCTGAACTGATCTTTACCCTGTGTTTGCTGTCGTTTGTGGCCAATGAAGTGTCATGCCGAATTAGTGTTTAGTCGCGCAGCAAATGCAATGGGAGTTGCCCTGGCCGCTCGCTTCATACAGCTATTCAGAACATGCTTTAGTGGCGCCCTCTCAAGCCGTCGACACAAAGTGCGGCAGCCGTGAGCACTCGCTCAGCTCACTACGTCTCCTCTAGTTCACGGCCACCCATGCCAAGACCAGGGACACCATAAAGGAGGTTATTGTTTGCTTGTTTTTGTAATTTAAAGTTATGTATACCTTTTAAAACAAAGCGAAATGCAAGAAAAGAAATGTTTCACTAAGTTACTACATTCAGTGCACTCAGGCTCAATGCAAATTAAAAATCAGTCAAAAAGTCGCTGCAGGACCTTTTTAAAGTGCCCCTGAAAAGAAAAAAAAAAGTTATTTTAAAGTCTGGTTGGGACACACGTGCCAAAATATGAATTTTATGCGGAAAAAAATGTTTAGACCAATATTGTGGGTGCGAGACGCGATTTAGTCAGCAGTCACCTTTTTCCACTTGTTTTCTCTCTCGGCATTTTGGGTACACGGAGAAGAGGTGGAGCGACTTCACCTTCACGACCAAGATGGTCATTTTGGAATGACCAGTGACGTCATGGACTTCGCGCGCAGAATTTCAAATAGATCTCTTCCTTCAATGTTGCTCTAAAATTTTATTTTTTTTTCGCGTAAAGTTTATTTTTTGACACGCGTGTCCTACCCAGATTGTTTAAAAAAAACTTTTTTTTTTCTTTTCAGGGGGTTTATAAGGTGTTAAATTACCGAATGCGCCTGCTAGCTACACCGATTAGGCTTAGCCACTTAAAGGGACCATGAAGCATTTTCCTGACTTTGGCCCAATAAATGCGGCAGTTGCTCTCTCTCACTTGTACAACGAAGGCCAGTAAACAATTTTTTAAATGTGCTATTTTTATTTAAAAAAAAATAACAAAGATTGACGTTCGTGGTGCTCCTTAACTCTATACCACTTTTTGAGTCACGTGCGTAGCGACGACCATTGCATGGCATTAGGGGACTCCGAGACATCCGGTCTTGTTTTGAAGGTCACTGTCGGCAGCAGCGGAGGAAGGGAGGAAATACTTTTGTTGACTTCGGGTAGATGGCACCACTAAAACTTGAGTGATAAAAGTGAATTATGCGAGACCTTTTTTTATTTATTTACGTTCGGACGACAAAACTTATAAAAAGTTTGCCCTTATAAAGCAGATACTTGCTCAACTTGGGAATTCGATACACTGTCACCTAAAGCGCGTCACAACCGTAGTACCTGTGGCTGTCGCACGCGGCTGCAGGTTGAAACGTTTTCCCCATTTTCCTTTGCAATTACCCAGCCCAGTCTCAACATTTCGAGAGAACGCGGCCTGTTTTCTCTTACCTGTGCTAAGGTAAACAAAATAAAAGTAACAAGCTGCAGATTCTTTCAATATTAAAATTGTTTCATGACCCCTTTAACTCGATGAGACGCTGACCTGATGCCGTCTGCCTGACCATCCGTTTTCTTCTGACCTGTGATCATCACAATCAAGTGTTATGCAGTGAGTGAGACATGTCCGAGCGGGCCCGATATGCACCATCATTGCCGAGTTCCTGGCTTTCAAGTTAATAAATAAAAGCTATTTACTGAAATAAAAGCCCTCAAAGCAATATTTTCCTCTGAAAATTCGCCCCTGATAAGCCTTGTCGTCATAATCAGTCGCATAGTAGGCCACGTCTGCCCTGGCGTCACCCGCGTCTCTTTGGGGCAGAAAATCTTCACCCCTGTTTTCTGTGTCATGCAATGGCAAACAAATATATTTGGTTCTATGTGACGTTGACCACTGCTTGACAAGTGAGCACCACTCCTGCCTGAAGCGGATGTTGCAAAGCAGACAACACACTATTTTCTCGACTGCGGGGCGACCCGAAGCGGGTGCAGAATGCTTGTGGGCGGAGCTTCTATTGAATTTTTAAGCTACCATCAACAGTTTTCTCCTCATATCTCTGTACATCTCTTTATAGGTGTTTGCAACGAAGTTGTCATACATCATCACGTTTCATTCAACAACAATTGAATCCACAAATGCATGCAGTTCCGGGTCTGAAGGAATCTGTCCGAATTGAAGGAGGTGGGTTCTTAGGGCAGTGTTTTTAGGTGTCGAGAATAAATAAATTACCCGTGTATAAGGGTAACGAAAAACAGTGGTCTATATGTGTCTGTGCTCTTTTGGCATACATCTAAGCGTTCCAGTTTGTTTATATATATTTTAGCAATAACTCCTGCTTTTGTACCTGGCACGAGTTCTGAGCCTCTCCCGAGAGCATTTGCCGGTTAGTTTTGTGGGCACCCTGTAACTGAAGAAATCAAGTTTAGGCATCAGCCAACTTCACTAATACACAGTAAGCTGCAGCAGCAATTCATTCGCGAAGAGAGTTATTGTTATTTTGGTCAAGAGTCAGCGCATTTTCGTTTGCTGATTTGACATTATGCTAAAGTTCCGCGGAGAGACTTCTCGGCATTGAAAATTTTTTAATCAGCTTGTGAGTCCACGACTGGGCAATATTTTGGTGTTTTTCACCAACTAAAGGATAATATATCTGCGGTCTGGTATTTTTTTTAGTACTTTTTATATTTATTGGTAGATGTAATTTTGCGTACGGCAGAAGAACGGGCTGAAATTTCAGAGAGTACGGGTTGTCGATTCTTTAGTTTGTGAAAGAGCAAACACTCGCAACTTATGCGTGTGTCCCGACCACCTCGCGCTACAAACTTATTATGTACGAGACAATTTACGCATTAACAGGCTTTGTCTTTTTTTATCGACAAATTATATTTCGTAGCAGACGATTGTTCGTTGGAGTTAGCAAATAAACGTCTCCTAACAATATTTCAGCTCGCTCCGCGAGAGCCAGCTTGCGTTCACAAGGGAACCAGGGACGAAAACTGGATGTGCTGTCATGCTCGATTACTGATCCTATCAGAAGCTCTCGTAGTGCTGCAGACGTTGGTATTACAAGTGCTAGTTTCATTACCCACAGTGAGCTAACCGCGGTGTTGCGCGAATACCGGTTACACACACATACACACACACACACTCAAAATATTTACCTCTCCGGCGTCTAGTTCTCGGTCGCCGGCAGAAACAGTCTCTTCCGAAGCCTCGTCATATTCTGGGGAGTTGGCAATATCAGAATTTCCAACCTCAGGAAAGGCTATAGATGACCCAGCAGCGGACATTTGCATTCTTTGTCGCCGATATGCAGTTATTTTCGTGCAGAGACACATCTTGCTCGAGGTGCCGTTTGTATCTGGAAGGCATGGTTGCGTGTTCTTCCCTCCGATACGGGATGCCAGGGCAGAGCGGTATCGTAAAAACAAATTAGAGCGTCCCTATTGCACTGGCTGCGCGCGCGAAAAGGGACTATGAAGCAATTACCAACGGCATTTGCGGTGCTGGCACGTTACTTTGGTCTTTATATCTAGGCGCAGGGTCCAGAGACGACAGAGTCCAGAGCCCTATGCGTGCCCTACGCTTTTAAAGTTTTAGAATAACGTACGCAATTTTAGCGCACGCTAGCGCTATATTTTGTGCTTGCTTTAGCGCACGCGACGCAAGAGAGTTTTAGAATAGCGTTTCTCCGTCGCGACGCAGAAGCCCAAGCATCTCGCGCTTGCAACGCCACCAAGATACAGTCACGATTTTTATTTCACACAGGAAATGCTGCAACTTGAGAAAAAACTAGATTTTTGGTCCGGAGTAACAATTTTACATTTGTTTAAACGTGAGAGTGCGACGCGAGCGGTCGACCGGTCGTGTCCGCCGCATTCGTCGCCTCGGCAAGAGTGTACTGACCTTCACCGATAAATGCTCGCTCGTCGCACGCATCAAGTTGCCGGTGATCGTTGCCCACCCTACTTTGTTTTCCAAACCAAGTGCAATGTCGTGCCGTGGTCCCGTATTGAAAATCGCAATCGCGAGGATGCCGCCGACGTCGCGCTCACGACGCCGCCAAAGCGACCGCAGCCATGGTCTTGGGGACCGCCATTTTTTTTTAACTGTGTTCGTCTTGGCTTTAGCCAACTTGCCATCACGAATCCTCCTTGGAGAAGCGCAAAGACTCTTTGCGTACGCCAACTCAAGCTGGTTGGCGTACGCACGCTATTTCCGAGAAATAGCGCACGCTAAAATTGCGCACGCAAAGCGCAAAACCTGGTTTGCGTTCGGAGCATGCGCAGTAGCGAAACTCCCTGATAAATCGGATGGAGCCCAACGCCCAACGAACAATAATCTTGGTTGGGTTGTGGCTAACGTTAAGAGTCAATTCAATCCACATCAATCCACAATCTCCGGCTGTGGGTCTTTGTCACCCTTTGTCGCTTTTCTTTTTTCGTTTGCGACGTTGGAACGTCGAAGTGTCCGCGTGTCCGCGTTACGATGGACAAGTTCGCACTATGCAGGATTCCAGAGGAGAGCCTTTCAGTTGAGTCGGTGAAACTAATCCAAAACTTTGATCCAGTAGGCAAGCATAACTCTAAAACCTGGCCCACTTACACCGGGCAAACCCAAAAAAACAATTGGGTGAAAGTGAACTGGTTAAACCAGAACAAAAACAAGCAGGCCACAGGGACAACGAAGCTGCTGGCAGCCCAGGTCGTGAAGTTCAGCCGTAAGTATAGATTTCAAGTTAACTTTGTAATGTAGATATTACAGTGAAGGCTACGAACCCGAGCTAGCGCGTGCGCCGTGCACTGAAACGGGCATTTCTAGCGCTAGCTCTTTGTCAGCTAAAACTTGTCTCCACGCCTTCGCTTCATATTCGGCTTAAAGGAATATTGAACCAAACAATTTAGTGTCCATAATAAGTGGCGCGCGATCTTTCCACAAGCCAGCAGCCCCCGGTGTGCGCGATCACACGCAACGAAATTGACATCATAGCCCCCCCCCCCCCCCCCCCCATGGGCGGATTTTGAGGGGAGGTGCGGATGTCCTGACCCCCTCTTGATTTCTGCATGTGTAAACTTTAGGGCGTAAAACGAAGGAGAAGGGGAGGGGGTTCCTAAACATATGGTACGCTGACCAACACCTGACCCCCCCCCCCCCTCAGGAAATTCCTGCATCGGCCCCTGGTCCCCCCTTCGTGCTTAAGATGACAGTGAAAGGTATGGGCTGCTGGCCAAAGGAGAATAAAGACAGGCTTTTTATCTCTACGAGTGAAAGCTACGTGCTTGTTAGATCAATGAATCGCTTACCATTTACACCAGACTCACTGTGGAGATGAAAAGCTTGCCTTTTTTCTCCTTTTCCCTGGAGCCCACACATCTTACTGTAATCTTAAGCGCGAATGGGGGACTGGGACGTCAATTTCGTTGCGTGTGCTCGCGCACACCAGGGGCTGCTGGCTTGTGGAAGGATCGGGCGCCACTTATTAAAGACACTGAACTGTTTAGTTCAGCATCGCTTTAAAGGCCTGCTGACATATAGCTCAGCGCTAAGGAAAATTGCAAGCATGGCTCCACAACTGGTGCTCCATGCGTGCAAGCACGAGCAGCTTGCATGTAAACTTGGCTTTAGCAAGTTTGCAATTGAACGGGCTTGTTCTCACAAGCAGACATATGGCGGCGGCCAGTCGTCGTGCGCTTGCAATTGTCTATAAACACAGCGCTGACACTGCGCCAGCTCAGGCTGACAGGAGCATTCACCGTTTTGTATTGCGCTATCAAAACTGTTTCCGATAGCAGATGGTAAAAAGCCGACGACACGGGAACAGCGCTGTATCAGCGTTCGACAGCACGTGGGAACCGAAATTAAGGGGGCCAATTTATGATTTAAGATCTTCGCATGTCGGGGGTCCCCATCGTTTTGTCGTTGTGGTCATCTTTTTATGGACATACCTTTCGTCGACACTACTATGTTCCAGGACACAACAACTCTTGCAACATTTCGTTGACAATAAACTTTTTAAAATCAAATCTGGAAATTGTTAAAGGCTAGTGCGCGATTCACTGGAACATGTTTACCGAACCTTCAAAACCCTCCTTTTTTTTGCCCTGTAAACCAGGCGAAATGCAAACAAAACAATTGTTGGGAAAACAGCAAGGTTGTGTTCGACGAAACGTTGCAAGGTGTGTCGACGAAATGAACACAGAAAAGCTTTCAATGAAACAAACGTTCGGAAAAATGTCTCATGTTAATAAAACATTGTTTGACGAACCGATTGCCACCGGTCTTCAGCTTTAGATATACTCCGAATGCACCAACCGACGTATCTTACTGAAGTGTCGGTCAGGTGGCACAACCGGCCAATGTTTTTGAGCATACATCCGACTTTGTTGTATTCATTTGCCTTTGCAAATTTATACGCTTCAGAGTTACACATGAAAAAAAGGTGCAAGACAAATGCGGGGAAACCTGTCCGTGCCGTCCATCAGTTGATCTATCCACCTGTCAATCAAACGAAGCTGCGAAAACTAAAGTTAAACTAGAAAAAAGCGTTGAAGCGCTTTTTAGGTGTGTTGCTATCATTAGCTCGCTTGTGTAGATCCGAGTTACTTCATAGTGTACTAAGACAGGGTACTGTGTAGACTCTAACCAATTCCTTCGATGTGCTCGACGTTTCGAAGCCGGCTCGGCTCCTTGATCACGGGTGACTGTATTTGGGCCCAAAGGTAGCAATCTGTCGTATTCTTCTTCTCTCTAAAGCGCGAGACACATGCGCGAAAAATCCATCCGATCCGACGTCCGATCTGACAGTACGACTGCCTGATCCGAAAAATTTAGTCGCTTCAGACGTCAGATCGGCGATCCGACGTGCGTCCAACGCGCCAGATAGTTTCGCACGGCGGACGGATTGTCGGATGCGTCCAGCCAATGACAGCACAGCTAGCGCAAACGTCATCATGACGCACCGTGTCTGGCGGGACGGGCGACAGGAAGCCGGACGTTTGGACCCCGCTGACTCATTCGAAAAAGATGGCGCCGGCAAAGAATGCACGCGCCAGCGTGAACGAGCTCCTAACTTCGCTCGTGCGAGCTAGACAGTCAATCTGGGACCAGAGATCTATGAACGCGGACCTCCGCTGGAGTGCTTGGATCTCCTGGGCGGAGCCAAACGGATCGTCGTGTCGCATGCAAGTTCGGAAGTGTGTGCCTCGAAGTGTCGCGTGCGGCAATTCAAAGCGGCGTTCGGAGTGTCGGATCGGACGTCGGATCGGACGATTCTGCCATCCATGTGTCTCGCTCTTTAGCATTGTTTTCGCATTCTGTTTTTGTGTGGGGCGCATCGTAGCCCATGTATATAGCTGCTTGGCAGCGTTCGGGTGGTTTGGTTCAGATTGTTGTTTGTATTTTGTATGTGCCAAGATTCTAATAAGAGACGCTTTCTCCAGTTTCTTTCTCTACCGCGGATGGAACTGCTGTCAAAGCCGATGACGTGGCCGGTGCATGTTCCGCCGATGACGTGGCGGAGCATGTTCCGCCAGCGCGTTGCCTTGTATGTCTTTCTTCTTTACGTCATACTTATGTCTGCGCAGACGTTCGGGAAAGTTCTTCGTTTCCCCCACATAAGGGGCGTCGCTTCAGCACAAGGATTTCGGTAAATCAGGCCTTGAGGTCTTTCTTTTGGGGGACGATCCTTCGGAAGAGGAAGAAAATGGCTTGAAGTTGAGCCGGGTTTATGTATAACTGCTATGCCGTACGGTCTCAGAACGCTGGCTAGGACCTCGCTTGTGCCATGGAGGTACGGGACGCGCATGCGACTGGCGCTGTTTTTGTTCTTGGTTGTCCCCTCACTCGGTGTTTACTCAACACAAGGCCCGTGCACATGCGCGCAGGCCTTATGGGCATGTCCGTGTCATCTTCTACAATAGAGCGCGGGGCACGGTGTAATGTAAAAATACTAACAATAAACGAAGTGACGTTAAGTGCTGGATATCTCGCGAATGCAGTCAGAGAATGCGAGCTTGACCCACTTCGGCTTTTGTGCTGAGCTGGTCACCCGGGCATCGTGCATGCGGCATTGTTCATGCAGGCCGGAGTGGTAACAAACGAGCCCCTCCTCCCCCTCACCGGAGAACACGAACTCCAGCCGAACGCTGAGTCATTGTATTTCTTGTCCCCATCTGTAAGTTCTAAAGTTAACCGCTTGGGGCGCCATGGTCTGATCTCCTCCCCAGTATACTTCGACGGGTTGTCGTGTGGCATCTCAGAGCTGCGACGCAAATTATTGCTAGATTTTCTAGTGACGAGGTATGAAGCCTATACTGTGCAGCGAGATTGAGCATATTTCAGAACACTGCCCATGTGATTGTGGGTCAGCCAGGTCGAATGAAGTGTCGATGGTCAAACTTTAAGAATGTGTTGGGGCTTTTGTTCTGTTTCCTCATTGAGTTTTAATCAGGGCACTTCCTAAAGTCAAGGATGCTTGCAAGTATTTTTGAAGCCGCACACAACTGAGTTTTCATGCTTCGCCATGTTGCAAAAAGCTGACAAGTTTGGATTTTGTGCTACTTACGCCTGTGATGGGAGCATGTCACATGAAAGCAAAAACGCAAGTACTAACACTACCTTAGTTCCACAGAAAGGCAGAGAAACATCAAGTGTTGTCTTCAAACTAACTGCCGAGATAGCATGATTTGTGTTGAGCGTTTTTTATTTTGTCTTCTCAATGTCTACATAGCAGGTGCACCCTGAAACATCACACACTCTTGAAGAACACGCCTGCTGCGCCATGCATGCACAATGTTTTGGAGTGCACTAAAGCGTCCAGTATGAGCTGAAACGGCATGATGTGTGCTACGCGGTACCTTAGCGCGGCCCATCGCGTTGCTCCGCAAAACACTCACTCATGCACGCTGAGGCTGAGATAAATACCCCTCGTGCTCGTTGCGCTGCTTCACAGTTCTGGCTGTCTGCTACCAAAAATGGTGTGTCCACGAGACAGCCGTCAAGGTGCATCGGGGTGTCGTGCATTCCTCTGTACGCAGGATGCGACTTGTGAGGGTTCTAGTTTTGGTGAACTGCAGAACTTGTTTCGAGAAAGCCTGCAATTGGTTTGTGTTGCACCATTTATAGCCTTTACGGTCCTACAACGATGGGTTGTGCTGCAGTACCCAGACCATCTGGGTTTGATCACCGCTTTGCTAGTTTCAATTTCAACTGACATCATGCCGGTGTGCGGCAGTGCATCCCTGCTGTATGATATATGTTAAAGTCCTTCCATCGTAAACCGGAGACGCGGTAAAATAAAAAAAACGGACAAAACAACAACAAGTCTCAACAGACTTGATGTTGTTTTGTCCGTTTTTTTATTTTACCGCGTCTCCGGTTTACGATGGAAGTTCTTCACCAGCTCGCCTGTGCTTTTACCCTTTCTTCGATGTTAAAGTCCTTGGGCTATACCTCATTACACCTTCCAATGAGTCGTGGCAGATGCTACTAGCTATCCCAGTGAATCCAGCCCTACGAATATATCGCATGACTATGCACCCGATGTGTGGCCGTGTCCTTCCCTGAAGGTCACGTGACATTCACGAGGCGTGGGATTGGCTTCGACGGCTCATAGCATCCGCTGCGGTCTACCGGCAGGGGAAACGGAACATGACAGTCATACTACACTGGATATATATATATGTCATCCATGTCGAAATGCCTTATGCAGGCAGGTTTTGCGTGGCCGTTGTAGAACGCACTAGAGAAAACAAACTGTTCAGCGGTTTGCTTAACAACGTTAGGCTAACCGAGAGGTTCTTATTTATTGAAACATTCTTTTCGACACTATCTGATTAGGGGATAACGCGCATGAAAATGCATTTTGAAGCCGGTGCTCTTGTGAGATGTAAGTAAAACAACTGATCTGATATTGCAACCATACAATAGTATCCTATAAACATAAGACTGCGTGGCACCCACATGCGTCGTGACGGTGGTCCCCTGGTCCCACGTTTTCGGCAGCAGACGGCCAGAACTGCGGAAAGGCGCAGAGAGCAAGAGGGGGACTTATTCCTCGAGCACGCAGTAGGAACTGTTGAACCATGGTACATGAATGGTAATTTGAAAGATTTGTCGATGCCATGTATAGATAGGAATAGGTTTTTTTGGGTTGGGAGTAGCCTTTAATATGTGTTTATTCTTATTAGTGGTGCCCAGCGACCTGGATATGATCCTTGATAGGATGCTCCTGGGGAACGAAACTGAGGATCACGGCGCAGCAAAACCACCAGTCAAGGTAAATGTCTTGTTTTGTTTTTCTCAACAGGTGCATTAAAGGTGTATAAGAGTTCTCTTGCACCTGCCTTTCCTTTTATGCCGTGTCCAAAGTCCATGGCACCATACTTAGAGCTGTGCAGGCACCAAAAGTGTGTCCAATGCTTCTATGAAGTCTGAATCTAGTGAAGACACCTGCACCATTAGTGCAAAAAAAAGAAGAAAAGCAAAGCTTTCCATGGAACGACACATTTATTTGCTAACTAAAAAGCCTGTCACCGTAGGGATTAAAGGCAAACCATATCATTGACTTTGGTCAAATGCAACTTGAAAAAATTGCTGCTGTACATCTAAGCGTAATTGATTCAAGACTGGCAATCTGAGTATGTCGTTCTGTTAACTAGTTCTGTTAATAACAAACTAGAATGCACTGATATTTCTGGTTGCATAACAGCAATAAGCTTCGAGACATTTTACACAAAATATACTTCACTGATCGATATGATGTTCATATAGATTTAATTATTTTGACTTCATAAAATTAATCAATGCTGTGGTTATCTGCGGGAAATCAGGACTTGTTTGTTAAATTAGGCAGTTTCTGAAATGGTTTTTAATAAAATTGAATTTTTACTGTATTTCTCTTTGCACCTCAGAAAGCTGCTAAACGGAAGGCAGCGACGATTGAGGACCGGATTCTGCAGCGAATAAGGTTGGAGCTTGCCCAAGAGGTAATAGACCACTTTTACCAGACTTTGATTACGTTCTGTTGGAGCAGTTACTTGAGCTAACTGTGCATAGCTGAGGTAACTTAGGTTTTGTTTGCCGAGAGGCTGATGGGTCAAAAGAAGGTTTTGATAAAAGAATCTGTGTGATCCTTTTACCAGCATAGATCAAGAAAGACTTAGTAAGGTTTTTCGTGTCTTGAACGCTAATTAAAACAATCTCTGCTACTCAGAAGACCCTTGCACCGGACGCGCAGGGTCCGTCCTCCGTCGTTGCTGACCTTAAGGGCACCGAGACAGGAGCCGTTGCGGCGAAGGCAGCAACCAAGGAAGCCGAAGCAAGGGCTGCCAAAGCCGAGGCCAGGGCAGCTGAGGCCGAGGCTAAGACAGCCATGGCTGCAACCAAGGTGGCCAACGCTGAGGCCGAGGTGGCCGAGGCGAAGGTCGAGGTGGCTGAGGCCAAGGCCAAGGTCGCCGAGGCGGAAGCAAGAGCTGTGGCGGCAGAAGCAAGGGAGTTGTTTGTTGTGGACACCTTGTGCCCTCTACTTGAAGGTATGAATCAGTATAAGTGTAGGATGGAAGTAAAAAACTGGTCCCTTCCTCTTTCATTTGACAGTGCAGTCACCGGGAGACTCGGTGCCATGCCCTGGCCTGTTTCAAGTGCCCAGTTTTCTTTGTTTTTTTTTACAGATATAAGGCCTCACCAATTTAGCCCAAGGAACTGAATTTGGAGCGGTTCTAAATTTCAAGTGTGCGCAATGCATTTTCATGTATAAAGTGTGCCATAAAAGGTTTTTTTTTGGCTCTTTGACCTCATCTTAAAATAAGCCCCAGATACCGAAAATATGTGACATGGATTAGTTTGTCTCTTGATGAATTAGCAATTTGCAGAATAAGTAAAATCCTTTTAGCTTTCAACCAGAATAAGGAATTATATCATTTGATGCCAGTTGTGGGCTGCTATTTAATCCACAAGCTGGGATTAATGAGGGACACTGGCTAGAGATTTAACTTCATAACTATTCAAGTGGTTGGAATGCAATTTGCAGGGGAGATTTAACATCAGATGGACGTGTAGTGTGCAAACGTTCAGCTCTCTAGGACAATTTTACCTGCATAAGAAGATGTGTCACTTTTTGTTAAGAAATCTATGATATTCAAATGAAGCTATTAAGCATCATTTTACCTGCCTGAATATAAAGTAAAGGGATGTGGGACTTCGGGCTATCTAGTTTTTATAACTCAAATGTAAATATTTCAGGAGGAGTTATTGTGTCAAAATATAAGATGCGCATCTGTCCTATGTCAATTTTTCGAAATCAGTTTTTTTTTTCTCAATGAGAACCTAAACCTTAAACAAAATAAAATAGATCACCCGATTCCCCAGTATATTTCAGTTCATCTTGATTGTGGTATAAAGATTCCTTCGTATGAAATTTGCAGCAAAAAGTGGAACGTAAAAAAATGCACTCAAACATTGAACTCCTTTACTTTGTTACTGCCTCACAGTGTGTTAAAATAATTTTATATCAACTTAACTATTTGTCGTATGGTTATTGAATTTAGTGTAAGGGTGTATGATTAATTTCTAAAACCAAAAACCTCAAATTTAAAATGATTGAAAAAAAATGAAATTTTGGCCCTTGTCTTCCTTTAACATAAAGAACACATGCTGTGCCACTGATGTTAAGATAATATAAAACCAGTTATTGAAATTGTTTATGTGGCTAAATGAGAAATTCTTTGAGCATGGTGCAATTTGAGCTGTTTTCACCGGCCTAATCCAACTTTCTTTTTCAGAAATATACAGGTTGATTCAGTCCCCAATAAAAGCACTTTCTATAACGAGAAAGTCTGAGCTTGATGAATCAATTGCCGGTTATGGTTATCGTGCTTGCTAGAGCATGAAGCTAGAGCGGCTCTTTCGTTGATTCGGGTTGTGACTCCTACCGCCTAGCAACATATAGAGCGGATTTAGCCAACACGGCTTCTCCGATGCGCCATCCAGCATGGCTGCGCACTGCGGCATTATATTTACTGTTCAATTTTCTCAGACTTGTCCAGCTTTTTTACACTTTCCCTGTCGATTTGCTGTCCTTTCATTGACAATTCAAGCTTTCCTCTGCTGGTAGACACCCTGCAGCGGTACACTACTCTAGTATCAACACAGCACAGGGCTAGCATATTTGCTTCATTTAATGCTATTATTCTGTTCTACAGGGATGCCAGGACTCTTAGAGGCCATGCAATCAAGTTTGGAGGCCGCTCCTGCAGTTGTGAATGCTGGGGCACCCGAGGATGAAACCCCTCCTGTAAGTCTAGATGAAGTATTTACTTACTTAATGAATGCACATTTTTTCTGAAAAAATCTATACATTTTTGGGAGCACATTTTGCAGGATAATATTTAACGCAAATATTTTGTAACAGCGAAATGGGATATAAAATAGGTTCATAACTAGATCGCTGTATTGGAAAAAAAGTGATCTTTATGATAGAAAAAAAAAATCAGGTTCATGCACACACCGCATTCTTTGGGACTTGCCACGGATCACAGCGACTTGGAGCGGTCCTGGCGAACTCCCTTTAGAAACAATGCGTGAGAGGTTCGGATTGCACGACGTGCAAAACACCAATCCCACGTCGTACAACAACTGCGACCATCCTTTCTTTTTTTTATTTTTGCTTTGCATTGTTTTGTTGGGAAAAACAGACCAAATTTGAAAACAAAACTCTGCATACTGCGTCGGCTTCCTCCTTCATCTCCCGAGAAATTGTTCTATCGGTCACCGTGGCTCTCTTCAATCCATCTCATTTGCCGGCGATGTTGCTTTTCTTTGTTTTCCGTACTCCACTTTCTTCCAACATTAGCGCGTTCCTTTGCTTTCCCGCGACACGTTCCGCTTTGCTCTCTCGCTCTTCTCTGAGCTTTCTTTCTTTCTTCGCGCAGTCGTGCTGCACCAGTTGCGTCCTGTCGTCCCATGTGATCTCGCTCACCGGGTCGTGCCTAGCTTTTAGAAAGCAAAAAAAGGCGTAGAGTTTCGGTTGTATACTCTGCCTATAAGTTCCACGTGCTCCGCAGAAGTTTACATGCTCCTAAATGACGGCGGGCCTTGCCCAGATGGAATCATCATGACTTGTGTACCACGTAAAGTGCCAAATACATCATCGCCGTCTGCGACACAGTGTCATTCGATGAAGTCGTCTAAAAGTGAACTACCCGATGGTGATACTGAGGACGAATAGGACAGTGTTGCGGGCTCTGAGCTGCGTATGCCAACATAGGTGGAAATGTCATGTTTGATGGCATTCAGAAGTTTGCGTATGTCCAAGAGGGCGTTGCTCACTTGTTTCTGGAGGGTGCAAATTACTAATATATTTTTTTTAAATTTGGTAAAGTGCAAATACAATTTTATCAGCGCCTTTACCCCACCATGCTTTTTTTTTTCTTTTAATTTATTTAAAGGCTTTGTTTGGTTTTCGTCCAACGGGCTATTAGCTTAGACGTACAGTGGAACCCCGATTATTTGACTTTCAGGGGACTGTGCAAAAGCGTCTTTTAATCCAAGAGAATCCAAAAAACAATAATTACGACTGGGGCTCGGCCCCGCATGACTAAAATATATGTAACTTCTATATTTATTTCTAAGCTAATAGTCTGCCGAGCGAAAAGGGAACAAAGCCTTCAAGTGATTGAAATAAAATTTGCAGGGCAGATTTAACATAAGATGTAGGTGGATTGTGCTAACTTTTATCTTTTAGGACAATTTTAAGTACCTGCATAAGATGTGCCACTCTTCGTTAAGAAATCGATGATATGCGAATGAAGCTATTAAGCACCGTTTAGACTGCTTGAATATAAAGTGGGGGATGTGGGACTTCAAGCTATCTAGTCTTTCAAACTCAAATGTAAATATTTCAGGAAGAGTAATTACCTAAAAAAATTAGATGCATATATGTGCTATGTCAATTTTTGAAAACATAGTTTTTTCTCAATAAGGACTTCAACTTAAAACAAAATGAATTAGATATATCCCGATTCCCCAGTAAATTTCAGTTCAGAAACATCTTGACTGTGATATCAGAATACGTTTACCTTAGAACGAAAGATTCCTTCGTATGAAATAGCAGCAAAAAGTGGAACTGAGAAAAATGCATTCAAACATTGAACTCATTTACTTTGTTTCTGCCTCACAATCTGTTGAAAATATTTTATATCAACGTAACTATTTGGCATATAGTTATCAAATTTAGTGTAAAAATTAAATTAATTCCTATAAATTAATTACTATAAGCAAAAACCTAAACTTTAAAAAGAAAAACTTTTTTTTTAAATATTGAAAATTTAGGTAGATGTAAATTTAGTAAATAGTTTTATTACAGGAAAATATTTTTACTGAGAACTTCGAAACGCATGCCTCGTTTGTAATATGTATTTCCTTTCTATCGCAGATGCGGTTTGGCACCATCATTTTGGCGGCGCACAGACTGCGGCGGCTGAGCTCCAGCCCGTCCATATACGCGCAGGAGCTCGCCGACATGGTGTTCGGTAGAACACCCTGACCAACAGTTGTTTGAGGGGCTCCCTGGCAGGGGGCGGAAAGGAAGACCTATGCAAAGACGCCGTGAGCGACATCATCGGTGAGTGTGTTTGTACCAAGCAGGTCGTCGCTTTGTTGACTAACAGTGCGGACGATGAAACTTTCCAATATGACTCGACTTGAGGAATTAATGTACTCACACGTTTGTAAAGGAGGGCGGCTACTCAAAAATTGCGTTGTTCGCACATCCATGTCTCTTTCGGCATTTATTAATTGGTGTTCATATTCATTCTTTCATCAGTCTAGCCAAGGGGTCTCAAACTCAGTTGACAATGGGTGCCAGATATTCTACCCCGGAAAGGTCGAGGCCCAACGTAAGGCCGGGGGGAGGGGGGTTAGAGAGAAGAGACGTTGGGCTTGCTGCACGTGCAATTTTTAGGCTTGACTTGTTGACATGAAGGCTTCAGGCAGTTACCTGATGTGATAACAAGACAAATGACACCGCCCAGCCACCGTGCTAAGCATGCACACTTCATAGTAGTTTCAGTTGCTCAATTCACTTGGAAATTATTCAATCTCTACATGTCTCGAAAAAAAAATATTCGTACGACAGTTTTCGTTTTTTGACGATTTTTATAGCAGCAGTCTCATTAAGCACTTTTATTTTAATGTTAATAGTTTCTGAACGCAAGAATTCCGAGCTTCATCTTTTTGAACAAAGGCTCACAGCCAGTTGCTTGCGGGTCGTGCCCCAGCGAGTCGCGGGCCGCGTGTTTGAGACCTCTGGTCTAGCCCCACTCCTCGATAGCGCTGGAAGCCTTGACGTGCGGTAAAAAAATAAATAAATGATAATGTGCCAGCAGAAGTCATGCTGTTGTACATAAATTTGCGTATCCCTCTTTTATTGTCACATTTGGCTGGAGCGCACTCAGCACCGAAAAAATGCAACCCCCACAATTCTGGTGCGGCACACGCCACACAATCAAGCGAACGGGAGGCACATCGTGTATGTTGTGCCAGAAACCGTCACTTTAAGGTCAGAACATGAATGAGTAGTCGCTGAAGGAGAAACCAACTAATGTCGGGCAGTAGCTCGCAGCAGGTACCAAAGAAACATGGCGTACACGATTTGTTTCAAGTGGTTGCTTGAAGCTTATAGTACTTGTTGACTAAAACTTTTGCCTCCTGTTTCAAAAGAAGAAACATCAACAGGGAAACAACAGGTTTATTTGTATTTATTCAATGGTTTTCACTTGTGCACCAAGATTATGCAACTGGGATTACTCACTCCTCGAACTCATGCTCATTTCCCAATAGCCCTTTTGCGAAATCCCCCAAGCACCCCGGCTTGCACGCGAGGAATTGTGGGAGAGACTGTCCCTCTCCTGGCCGCTCTGCCTTTAGATCGCATTGCCTTTTCGCTTGCCTCCTCTTAATCCTGTTTTTCGATTCCATTACCTACTTTTATCTGTTCCAGTGTATTTTTTCTTGCTTCTAACTATTTCTATTCACTTCTGTGCGCAATATTTCTTGTACATATATAGTATTTGTGTCTTTTTTTTTTGCCTTTTTCGACGGGATTGCCGACGGACAATACGCCGCTTCGCGCGTCGTTCCCCGGGTGAGTACTACCGTTGCTACCGATTCCTATCGCGCTGTTAGCTGTTCATTTTGGATCAAGTTGACCCGCGTGCAGTCGACAGGAGCCGTTTATGAACACCCGCACACATGTCATAGGGATAGGCAGAGCTCTGAATCAACAATCGCGACGCGAGAGCCGAGTGCACTGTGATTTGGCCGCCCACGCTCGCTCCGTTGACTTGCACTGTAGCGTATGCCTTCGAGTGCCGCTTACTTGACCAACATGCAGCACGCCGCTTTGTTGCCGCGAATCATTTGTCCGAATATTTGCGAAGCTGAGGCATATGCAACGTTGTGGTGCCTGACAACTGCGCGCAGCGGAGCGAGCCCTTCGCAAGCACCGGTTGCCCAACGTCGCAGCTTGTATGCGCTTATGGTATGCCTTCTTAATCTATCTGCTAAGCGGTTGTCAGTTGCAAACACCCTTTTTCAAGTGCTGACAACTGCGCGCCGCTGCGTGCAGTTGTCAGGCGCCACAGCATTGGATATGCCGAACGGTGTTACGGTTTCGCAGACATTCGGACAAATGATTCGCGGGGACAAAGCAGCGTGCTGTATCTTGGTCAAGTATGTGGCACTCGAAGGCATACGCTACAGTGCGAGTGAACGGAGTGAGCGTGGGCGGCCAAATCACAGTGCACTCGGCTCTCGCGTCACGATTGTTGATTCAGAGCTCTACCTACCCCTATGTCATGTGTGCGGGTGTTCATAAACGACTCTTGTCGACTGCACGCGGGTCAAATTGAGCCAAAATGCACAGCTAACAGCGCGATAGGAATCGGTAGAAACAGTAGTACTCACCCGGGGAACGATGCGCGAAGCGGCGTGTTGTCCGTTGGCACTCCCGTCGAAAAATGCAAAATAAAGACACAAATGCTATATATATACAAGAAATATTGCGCGCAGAAGGGAATAGAAACACTTAGAAGCAATAAAAAATACACTTGAACAGATAAAATAGGTAATGGAATCAAAAAAGAGAGGATTAAGAGGAGGCAAGCGACAAGGCAATGCGATCTCAAGAAAGAGCGGCCAGGCGAGGGACAGTCTCTCCCACAATTCCTCGCTCGCGGGCCGGCACGCTTGGGAAAATGGCAAAATTGTCTATTGTCTTTAGTTTCTTAGGAACTGCAAAGCGTAAAACACTGAGACTGACTCTTCCAAGCCATGGCAAAAGCAGAAAGTGATGAAATAAGAGAATATGTCCTATCTAGCCCATACCTCTTGGTCGGAGTATCTGTGTATGCCTTCTATATATTTCACAATCTTTGGCCTTTTTTGGCAGCAGAAACGAGTTGTCAAACATTTTGGCGCATATGAAGCGAGGTTTTCGGTGTCGCTAACCAAGTCGTTGCTCTAGCGAAGTGCTTGAAAGAATGAAACGAGAATCGGCGACTTGGTGTTTTTGACAAGTTTACTTGGGGAGTTTGAGGATGGTGGCAAGCCAGGTGGCTGGCGAAGAAGGAAAGAACGAACCGAAGTAGGCTTAGAGTATTAGGTCATGATCACAGCCTACGAAGCTGCACAATCTATTGACGGTGTAGCTGGTGCGACATGGAACTGGTGTTGTGCGCCTCAAACGGTCACAGGTAAACGTAGGCAGCCACACTCCACGACCAGGCGAGCGTGAAGCGTCTGCAATTGCTGCACAATGCAGTGTGTTGCGAGCCAGACCTATGTGGCATATAAGTTTACATTTTATAGATAGGAAGAAAATTTAATGTCTATTTTCTGGATAACTGGCTTGTGTAACAATTTATGACCTTTGGCAGACTCCTTTTAGTATTCAGAAGAGGCAAATGCACAATTGATTCATGACAATGCTTTAAGGGTGTGTGAGTAGTGGTTTGAATCAAACAGCGAAACGCCATGCCAAGTTTTACGTTATTAAAAAAAAAACAGTGGTCTGTGCTTTCAACAGACTACTTTCATAGATTCATCACTGCGTGTATTGCATTCTGGGATCCTATGGGCTAGGAGTCAAGTGCGTTTGGAATTTGATTCCCACTAAATCCCACAATGCATAATGTAGCCTTACGCCTAGACAAGGTGCTTCGAGTTTTGGAATAAGTCTATTGCACTGTGAACCCAAAAAGTGATGGCAACCTATTTAATTTGAACCAGTATTTTTCACACTCCTACATATTGTTTTTAAGAATTGAAAAGCCTGCTTTTGTGAACTTGTTGCTTGTTTTCTTTTTTTCTAGCCCACGTGGTGGCCAAATTTCCAGGCCAAACCGAGTCAAGTGTCCGCGCTTACTTGTGGTGCAAGTGCAATAATGCCTCGTCAGCACTAAAGAAGAATAGAGGCGGGTCCCAGGCCAGACTGTTAGAGGATGCCTGCGACTAAGAGACAGTCTCACTGTGATCTAAGGAGAGAGCTCGGTGAATGAGGTGGCCAAAATTATGATTACATATAAAATTGAAGTCTGTGGCAGGACACTGGGCATGATGTTTTGCATTGTGCAATGTCCCACCTCAGACTTCAGTTTTAGGTTTAATCATATTTTCGGCCACATCATTCGCCAAGCTCTTTCTGTAAATTGCGGTGATTGGCTATCCCGAGGGTTGCGCGGGAAAGAAGACAAATGAAAACTCTGATTTTTTTTAAGGGGGGACACAAGCTTAAATTTAAAATATTTTTGAAAAAATTCACTTTTCAAATTTGAGGTTTTCGGTTTTAGGAACCAATTATATACCCTTACACTAAATTTTATAGCCATATGCAAACAATTAAGTTGATATAAAATATTTTCAACACATTGTGAGGCAGTAACAAAGTAAAGGAGTTCAATGTTTGAATGCATTTCCTCGGTTCCACTTTTTGCTGCAAATTTCATACGTTACGAATCTTTTGTTCGAAGGTAAAAGTATTCTGATACCACAATCAAGATGAACTAAAATATACTGGGGAATTGGGTTATCTACGTTTTTTTTATTTTTTAGATTGAAGTCCTCATTGAGAAATAAAACTGTTTTCAAAAATTGACATAGGACATAGAAATTGACATGCATCTCATAGTTCGAGGTCATCACTCTTCCTGAAATATTTACAGTTGAGTTATAAAAACTAGATACTGTAAAGTCCCACATCCCCCACTTTTAATTCAAGCTTTGATAATGATCCCTAATAGTTTCATTTGCATATCATAGATTTCTTAACAAAGAGTGACATATCTTCTTATGCAGGTATATTAAAATTGTCCTAGAGAGCTGAAAAGTTTCACATTACACATACGTATTTTGTTAAATCTCTGCCAATTTCATTCCTATCATTTGAGTAGTTCAGAAGTTAAGTCTCTAGACAGTGTCCGTCTTTTAAAGTCTTTGGTGTATGGCAGTTTCTTTAGAAGGTGTTTTGCAGTGATGTCTATTTTAATGAATAAATGATGAAACTTTACTATGCCTGAGTCTGAGTTCAATGAGTGAGCACTTTTTAGTGCATTTGCTTAATAGAGAACATATTCCTTTTGTAGCGCTGAAATGTATTTTAATGCATTTGGGAAGCAATATTTAAATACATTTTATGTATCTACTTGAAGTGCACTTCAATACATTTACAGAACACATTTAAATGCACTAGGGAAATACATTTAAATGTATTTGATATATTTATTTTAAGTGTATAAATATATTCGGAACACACATAAATGCATCTGGGTAATACCTTTAAATGTGTTTAATGTAGGTAGTTCAAGTGCATTAAAACATATTTGGAGCACATTTAGATGCATTTAAGGAATACATTTAAATATATTTTATGTATGTATTTCAAATGCACTTTAATACATTTTTTTGCTGATTTTTAATACGTCTGGGATATGTATTAGTATATTTAAATGTATTTCGAATGTGGACAAAAGATAATGAAATAATATGTTTATTAAATGCATTTTGAAATACATTTAAGTTCAGTCTTTTTTTGCTAAGGGCCAGCCAACCCGGATCTGAGCTTTCTTGGATATTGTTTTTACTTTTAAACCTGATTCTGTAGTGTCAATTAATATTATGGAACCACTTAGTGGTCATGAATCTATGAACGTTGAATTAACTATCCCTATGCAAAAACACAGTCCACTAATCAGATGTATGTACAGTTATTCTAGGGCGAAAATACAGGACATGTGTCAAAGCCTAAGAGAATTTTCAAGGGCATACAAGTTAGTCTTCAACTCTAAAACAGTGGAAGGATATTTGAAACTTTTTAAGGATAAGATGCTAATGTTAGTCAATCAATTCCTCCGAAACGTAAATATTCGGTTCTCTGCTGAAAAACCATGGTTTTCAATTCATATTAAAATCTCCCCAATAAAAAGCAGAGACAATTTCAACGGACTAAGGTATCGCGTTCTTTGACTGTATTTTTTAAAGTACGACGGAATCCAAAAACTGTGGGCAGAAGAAATAAAGAAAGCGAAATAAAGAAAGCGAAAATTAACCCCAAGTGCACTTCCAATCACTTTTGCTCTAATGGTACTTCGGGAGACGAGCTGGATGTTGTCGAGGTGTGTGAACAACTTGGCAAGTTCTTTAGTGAAATGTTTTTTAAAGAGACATTTCTCTTGCCGGTTCTTTTACATGAAGATTGCATACTAACCCAAATGGCTGCAATTACTATGTCTGCCACTGGTATTCAGAAACCAATAAAAAATCTTACAAAAAATTCAGCTCCAGGCATTGATAGTATTTCAGCAAAACTGCTTAAGCTCTGCAAATATGAAGCTTCTACTCTTCTATCTTTACTTTTTTTTAACAATCCGTAAGTACATTTAAAATACCTGCCAATTGGCAAGAAGAAAAAGTCACCCCAATGTTTCAGAGCGATGAGTTGAGGAAATATAGACTGATCTCTCTGACAAGTGTACCTAGTAAACTGATGGAGCATGTAATTTTCTCAAATATTATGGATCATTTGTCGGTCAACAACTTGCTCTTTGTAAAACATCACGGTTTCCGGCGGTACCAATGTTGTGAAACCAATCTCTTTGAATTTGTCACAGACCTCCATCAAAATCTTCACCCTAAAAGTGAACCCCTTGCAATTTTTATTGACTTTCAAAAAGCATTTCACAGGGTACCACATAAACGACTTTTTAAATTACACGCTTTTCAAATAGAACCATTTTTCATACAGTGGATATCGAACTTCCTCGTCGACCGCACGCAAAGTGTCTGCTATGAAAGTGAATCCGCACATCATCGGAAAGTAAAATCAGGAGTACCTCAGGGAACCGTGCTGGGGCCACTATTTTTCCTTTTGTACGTGAACCACTTGCCCGCTACTATTTAGTCCACCATCTGTTTGTATGCCGATGATTGTGTAATGTATAGAAAAAATCTAGCATTCGTGATTGTATTTAACTTCAGAACGATTTAATTACAATTGAAACATGGTGTCTAAAGCGGCAAATGAAGGTAAGTATTGCAAAAACAAAATTTCAAAAATTTGTACTAAGCCAAGTTCTGCAGATTTCAACTACACTCTCTTCAATGGGGTTCTTGAACATGTGCGTACATATAAATATATTTGAGTTAATTTCACATCGAACATCTCTTGGGAAACCAACATCAATCACAAAAGTGCAAAAGCCAATCAAAGCCTCGTTTTCTATAAAAACAAATCTTCACATGGCCTGCTGGGAAACAAGGCTTGTAATATATAGCGCCCGCATTCAATTACAGCTCCAATACGCTTCTATATTATAGAATCCACGTCAGTTTTATTGGACACAAAAACTAGAATTATTGCAAAACAGAGCCACACGCTTCAGTCTAAGAAACTACACGCGGACAAGACTCACCTCAATAAAGTAAAACGTGGACTACAATCTCTTGCCGACAGAAACAAAATGCCAAGACTTGCATCATTACATATTTTATTACCACTGCCCATCTAAGGGAGCACTGTATTGCCAGGCTGCACAACATATCTTCGTGCCTACTGAGAATTTCCCAAAACTTCATATGGTCACCCCAGGAACAAACCTTTTTTTTGAATTCTAACCATTGCAGTTAGCTTCATACGAATGGGACTCCCTTTCTGATAATACTGTAATCATCCAAGAAGACTCTGGTTTCAGAGCATCTCTTACCATTTACTTAAGCGCATAGCAACCATACTACCAGTTTTTTTTTTCTTTTATTTATTTTATGTTTGCGTTTTCAATTGATTATGTTGTACATGCCCCCTTACGTAAAGCCCTATGGCCGCTTTAAGGGTATAATATATGAAATAAATTATATGAAATGACTATTGGAATCTGCTCGTTTAACACATAAAAATCTTTCTGACGTTGGCTTTAGGCAGTCTTAGTTTTTATATTTTATTCTCATTTGAAACGATCTTTTCGGAACTGACATTGCCTGCCGCTCACAGGGACATAAGAATTTCACCCATATTTCTAGACTTTTCATGCTTTTGCTGTGAGCAGAATGGGTATTTTATAAATGAAGCTCACAGAGATGTGTGGAACAAGGGACAGTAGAGGTAACTCAACTCCTCCCCTGCTCGTAAGTCTAGCTTTCGCTGCAGCGTGAGGAGATTCTGCACATGCGGAGAACGCTTGATCTAATATGTTTATTCAGAAGACTTTAATCTATTAGGCATAAGTTAGAAAAGACTTGCTTTTACATGGGCTGGCGAAATCATATCTGAGGTCTACAACTGTTTGGACGTTTTGCTTTATCATATACAAGAACCATCTGCTTGCTAACAGTTTGTGCTTTAACTTGGCAGCCGAACCTAAGACCTCCCCCTGCGTTGGGCCTTCTTTCTAACGCACTGTTGAATGGGAGCCTGGGCTAAGGGCTTTAAGAATCAATTCTTACTAGAATTATTTTTTATATTAAGTGTCCGGTGCCTTGAGTCCAACTGTTTTCCGAGATATTGATATGCGTTCTTATTTAACTGATTTGTGTGATCCGTTGAATTTTTTTTACTTGCGCTGTAACTAAGGATTTTCCTTCTGAAGGGCTTCGTGGTCCTGATTTAAAAGAAGCCAAGTTGTTAAATGGCTGAGTTGGTTGTGCGTAGAGACTTATGAAAGGGCAACGGCCTAGAGACACACAGCCGCTTTCATCCAGCCTGCTGCCACCCGGTGATCTGCGCGTCCTCCCAAGTCAAGCAGTAGCTCCCCAGCGATTGACAATAAAAAACGACCTCACGGTGAAACATTTGAATGTATCTTTCTCTTTCCCCATTTGGTTAAAAGATAGAGGTGACACGGCTGTTTCACCGACTACGTATGCACCCAACTAGTACGTCCGGCCAGGCTGGAGTCGTTGCGGCCCCTGGCTGCCCGCATTGTCTTACCGGCTCGGCGACGGAAACGCACCAGTGAAGAAAATAGACAGTCAGAAAGCAAAAATCCGCCCGGTGCGTAGAACTCTCCGGTACACGGGTATTGGCATGAAAGGCCGGAACCTCAAGGAGCGAAAATAACCGGACACAAATTCCAGAATCCGGTCGGCACCGGGAAATTACCGACGTCCCTGGGAAATTTTCGGGATCCCTTTGCACGTACCGGTATACAGGTGTCGGCATGCCATGTGAGAGACGCGGGCACTGGCAGCCCGAAGACGACATCGCTGTAAGGTCGCGGCTGCGGCCCGATTCTGGAATTTGAAACCGGATATTTTTGTCCCGTGGGGCGTGGCCGGTAATATTCTGGTGAGACTATACCGGTAGACCAAGACCGCCACGGCCAAACCCAGTACGATGTGCTACTTGCGTACCTTCGCCCTCATACTCTTACTCTTGGTTTAGTGAAATTAATATTTCTCTTTTGACGATATACAAATTTTATATATTAGTATTATAGTATTTCTGGTTATTTGTTTAATAACATATGTTGCTCCCTCTACACCTCAGATGCCTAATTCTAAAAACAAAAAACGAATCTAGGCAGCTGGCTATTGGTTAATCTGCCGATTCGGTAACATGCAGATGCCTTACAGACAAAATAAATTTAATATGAGCAACACAATGTCTAATTGTAGGAACAGTCCAACACGCATTAAAGAGACATTGCTTCGGTTTGAGAATCAGAGATAGAAATGAAATATGAGTGCGTCCGGAGATGACACAGACCGTAAAACCGCGTCCCCAAAGCAGGTCATCTTATCTGCTATGGCGAGTTCGAGTACTGGCTGCAACCGCTATTCAAACACCTCGAAAATGTCACACGAACACAAAAAAGGAGGGTCAGACGAGATGTTTACTACTTCGATATCAGTCAATAACTCAAACATTATACTCGGTTTCACGTTACGATAGACCGTATCGGCAATAGAGGCCTTCGGAGGTACTCGTAACTCAATGCCGTGTGAGTGTCGCGTGACCTTCCGGAAGGGCGCAGCTAAGCGTGTGGCGCGAGTTGTGTGATGCGTTTACAGTGCTGAATTGGCTGGAATGGCTCATAGTGTCCGCTGCGGTTCATCGTTAAGATTAAACGGAGTATGATGACGACAAGGGGAAATAGCTCAACCAATCGCACTTTCAGAAGAGCCTGGTTGGGCGTGGTCGGCTGAGCCCTTAACTCCCACGTCCGAACGGCTTAATGCCTTAACAAAGAGTTGCCGCGATCGAATCCGACGCCTCGCTATCTCTCTTTCCCTCTCTCCCTGGTTCTGGTGGCGGACTCAGAAAAAACAGTTTGATACCGCTATTAGCACTGAGAACCAACACGGACGTCGCTGAGGTCGCCGCGTTCCGATTGGACAAAATGCGCCGTGTCGTCAGGGATAGGATTCCGCATTCCGGTATTCGGCGATTTGGCTCACGCGGGCTTGATAATTATGGTTACTTATTGCTCTGTGCCGCGGTGTAAGTCTCAAAGAGTGCCCGGTGTCAGCTTTAACCGCTACCCGAAATCGTCGAGGCTACGAAAATCTTGGGTAATTAAGTTAAGATTGGAGAAAGCACCAACAACGTCCGCCCTTGTATGCACTTCCAAGAGGAAGATTTCACCTGCCCGGTCTACAACAACCTCGGTTAGACCGATAACAAGGAATATTAGTGCAATTTTTTACAGTTTTTGTAACTTTTCCTTCGTGTTAGGATACAAGCACCGAAAAGTATCGGCGGACGCGATTCCTTCGGTGAATCTTCCCGTGCGTACACACGACGTCGGGCGGTCATTCGAGGAATCGGCGAAGCGGCGAAGCGGCGACTTAAGTGTTTCAAACTGCGTTCATGGCGTTTGATGATTGCTGGTAATATGTTAGCATAAATGCACTTCCATCGTAAACTAACAGGGAGATTTTGTAGATTGCGTTCAGAGGTCCACTACCACTCCTGTTGAGCGCTACGAAGCATGCTTCGCAGTGGCAGCACGAGCTTCCGATACAAATATCGCTCTCTGAAAACAGGATCAGCTAATGTTGAGTGAACTGACTGCATCGCACGTGTACGCGAGGTGACCGAGTTAGCACCAACAAGCCACCACCGGTTTTCCTGTTCAGAATTTTGAGCTAAAAGGTTATGAAAACTACTAGTGGCGGTAGTGTACCATTTAATATATATTTTCATATTTTTCTGGTTAAAGAGGCACCCCTGCGTGCCCTCCCCCGCTGCCACAACTTCCAACCTCCACACAGCAGGGTTTCCTGAGGACACAGAGAAACGAGCGCAAGAATCATGGTTTGGTCAGCTCTCTAGACAAGCATGCTGCAGCGGAAGCACGGAAGATTGGGCTTATGGAAAACAGAAGTTTGTGTATGCAGAACGTTCGGTGTCTTCATTTAGCCTGGGATAATTTGAGTGAGGAGGAATATAGTTTTTGAAGCATAAAAGTATAAATTGTCGATAAACCACAAACAGTGGCTTAGACATCTTGCCTCATATTAGTCTTCAAACAATGATTAACTTAACAAGGACCACAGATATCACTAAGGAGGTTTATCGAAACGGTACACGAAAAAAGCAGTGGTAATTTGCAATCAGGGTTAACGTGCAAATATCTGCTCACCGTGTCTTTTTCTTTTCCTTTAATTTCTTGGTCGTTGTACAGGGCTCTTTACACAAGGCACTGCAGGTCTGTTTATGGCTCGCAAATGCATTCAGCATGTTGATTATACAACACAAAGTGTAAATTTCCTGCTATGGCAACAGGTTTTTCTCATATTTGTTTTTGATTAAGAGGCATGTATAGCACTAATGGGAAAAATAATAGGCTTACCTTGTCAATCTATTTGAACTATGAGATTGGGCAACATGAGTGTTTTATGATGAGAACAAAGACGTGGACAAAATATTTTATTTCCATTTGGCAGTGATTCAGACACTCCACACCAATTTAACCTCGTCTGAAACGTCATTGTGCGGCTTAAATGCAAGGAGATCCAATGTCCCAGTGGTCCCCGACTAGAGTCCTGGGGAACTCGTCACAAACGGTGAAGGTAACAAACATATCATTTCATTTCTTCGCTGCTATACGAGCAGTCTAATTCACCGCTTTCCGAGTTGTTGGTTCGACTGCTTTTTGACATGAAGAGTCTATGAGCAAGGCACCAACCAGTGCGAGCACTTTGCTTGGAAGAACGCACCCATCAACGAGCACTGGAGGGAAGCACGTGAGTCTACTGTTTTCCTACATAGAAATCCTCGGACCAACCATTCGGAAAGTGGTGGATTGTTCTTTCCGTACCAACTTGTTTTGCTTTTCTTTTTTTCAGAGCTCGCTACAGAGCTAAAGTAATCCCAGGAGAGATATGGATCCAGGTCGATCTCTAAAATTCCGGAAGAGATTGGTTGTATTGACTATATTGTGCTCGTTCGAGTTGTTTTACATCATCACAGAACTGAACTACATGGAGGGACGTGTGCTCCAAACAACCCGCACATTCTGCTGAAGCAATGATGATGTCGTCCTCCTGACCTATATAAAGTTATACCATGACGTCACATTTTCGCTATTGGCAGTATTGTTCGGTGTGTACCGTACGACAATTTTCAGCATCTTTAAAGAGTCCGTTGTGATTTTTTCAAGCATACTTGAACATGCAATTTTCTGGCCCGAAAACGATGCTGTGGTCAGCTGCCTCACAACCTACTTCTGCGAGTACCAAGACACAAGAAAGATACTTGACTGCGCGGAAGTAGAAATCGAGCGACCAAAGGACCTAACATCGAGGCTGCTGACCTACAGTCGCTACAAGTGGACATACACAGTGAAGCTTCTAGTATGCGAGATGCCAGGTAGCTTGATTAGTTGCGTGAGCCCAGCCATTGGTGGGAAAGCATCTGACACCCATATCACAAAACAGTGCCAGCTACTTGACAAGTGTACCCCACACATTGACAGCGTCATTGTCGACAAAAGTTTTTTCATCAACAAACTCTGTGGAGAGAAAGATATCAAAATTGTCAGACCCCCTTTTTTGATCGAAAAAAAAGCTCACAGAAGATGAAGCAAGAGCTAATCAGTATATCGTATGTGCCCCTGTGAATGTGGAAAGAACAATACAAAGAATGAAGTTCTACCGTATTTTGAGGAACCGATTCGACTTGGATCTTGTGCCATACATTGACATGGTTTTGATTGTAATCTCCGGCACAGTGAACCTTTCCAAATTCTTGTTTAGCGAGGACAAGTTTCCATTCAAGGGTGGTCATAATCGGCTTGCCTGTTAACTGTAAACATACTGTAAGGTGGCATATGAATGGTTATTAAACTTTTCTAGTTAAACTTTTCTATCACTGTAACCTTGCTTTGTATCATTGTTTTCTTCAAGAATGTGTAGTCATTACAAATCTTTTCCGACGTTCTGTTTCATTTTATTATCAGTGTGACAATGCTTAAAAAAAATATAAACACAGAACAGAATGTGGCAAAACAACAAGCACCATCTAAGATTAATGATTAATCTTTGAATGACACTGACAAAAACTTTTAATTTTACAAAAACTGAGCAATGAATTTTAACACAGGAGCAGTGCCGCTACACCGCCCTGGCGGCGAATTTAGACATAGAAATAGTGATGCTTACATCAAACTAACTTTTATCCATCGTTTGTTTTCTAAACTATTTGTGGTAGTTTATTCGCAGCAACGTGAATTAGCTCATTTGCTCAAGTCAGCGGATACACATTTCTAAAAAAAAAGCTGAACTAGGTAACCGTAAGTGATCACGCAAAAGATGAGGCGGAATGTGTGAGCACGACACTTGGATCATAAAATATGAACGGCGACAATTGGTTTGAAAGGAAGTGATGGATAAAGGTGATAGTTTGAATTCTGCCTCACCATTTACTGTCGCGGCATAACAGTCGCATTGCACGGTCTAAACACACTAAAGAAAAACATGCAACGTTAGCTTGGTAAGCCGATTTAATGCTAGGTGGTCCTCCCTTTATTTTGTGCAGAACATGTGTGGGAGCAGGTAGTTCTAAAAAATGATGCTCTTTAACGACATCATTAAAATAGTCCTTGTCGAATTTCGCAGGGATGCACTGGTTTTGTTCGTTTCCGATGTACACAAACAAGTCTGCATGGTTGCAACCGGCTAAACCCATCTGCACCTGCACCTGGCAGAAGACTGTGGTAGTGCGCTTTAGCTTCATACTATGCACGCTGCCCACACTCATCTCAGTGATGTCCCGAAGGAACTTTGCCATGCTCTCTGGGCACTTTAGCTCGAGGACTCACGTTTCACACACTGGCAACGTACCAGTGCGTCGGGACTAGCGCCAATGTAGGGCCGCCGTTGCATAACGTAAAGCCCGCAATCACACATCACCAGAATATTGGTGCTGGGCCTGCTTGGTCATGTAGCACTGATTTCCCCGCAGGGGGTACCTGTGAAAGCAGGTGTTTGGAGAGTGGCGTCTCCACGGACCCTGAGCCCCGCAGGGGGCGCCTGCACCTTGTGTGCTAGGTGCTTGGTGAGTAGCGTCACCACGGACCCCAGCCACGTGGGCCACCTTACCCGCACGCAGGGGGCACCTACTTTAGTAGGTGCTTCGTGAGTGGCGTCACTACGAACCCCGAGCCATGTGGGTTCGCCCACCCACGTCTGGCTGTGCGTGGCGTACCCGTGTCCGGGGAAAAGGGGACCCTGGTTGTTGAGCTGAGCCCGGGGAATGTTTGGACCCTTCGGGGCTCCCCGAGCGAGGTAATACACCGCTTCGGCCCCTGCTTCTCGTAGACGGGTGTCCCGGCTTGGCCCGACCAGGATGTTTCAGTCAGTCGCCTCTTCTACCCTCTTCTTCCTTCTTTCACTTGACCTCCCACCTTTTTTTCTTTTCTTCTACACTCTCTTCCTTCGTTTTTACCTTCTTAGGCGGCAAGGGCTAACCTTGAGTGGAAACAGGTCCTGTCCCTGCATCCACACTCGGTTATAGTGCCCGGGCAGCACTGGTAGAGTAATTGTGTCAGCCAAGCCTTTCTTGCTATGGCGCATTACCTACCCCCTTGTTGGGCTCCGTGGTGGGCGGTGCTCCCGGGCGCTGAACTTTTCTCCCATCTTTATGGGTTCTAGGCAAAAAACCTCTGATCGGGCCCTGAAAAGGGTTCGCACCGAAGCCATCACTGCAAAGACACTTAACCTTCCTCCAAGATTTTCTAAGTTTCTAGTTATTCATTCTGAAGGCGATAAACAGCTCTCACAAATGTCCCCATTCTTAGTAGCAAAAGTTCTTGAAGGTGCAATTGGGAAAAAACTACAAGGCAAAGAAAATGAGCTCCGGCGATTTACTTGTTGAGGTGGAGACGAATCAGCAGAGTACTGCACTACTAGGTTTAACGTCTATTTCTGGTTATGACGTCTCTGTCTGTCCCCACCGAACGTTAAACAGCATTCAAGGCGTTATCTCTGAAGATGACCTTCTTGACAGCTTTGAGAGTGAAATTGTTGAAGGCCTCCCAAGCAACCAGCGGACATCCGTCGGACGTTCGACGGATGTCCAATTCGGATATATCGGACATCCGAGGGACGTCCGCAGAAGTCCGACGGACGTCCGTCGGACGTCCGCTGAAAGTCCAAAGGTAGGTGTTTTGTACATCCGTAGGACATCCGAAGCGGGATCCTCGGCGGACCTATACGGTTTTTTGAAAATCATTAGTACGACCAACAATTTCGGGTATTCGGGCATTCTATATATATATACAAATTTGCACAACTCTTCTCTCGGACATCCGACGGACGTACAAAATCGGACCTATTTCGGATATTCAGATGTGTTCTACTCTTATATCCAGGCTGGGTGTTTCAAAGAATGACCATGAGCCAAATCATAATGACGAGATAATTTGATTAGTATGTATTTTCTCTCCATCCACGCTTCTGGTGCCCCCACTCTTTGATTGGATTTCTTGTCACGCTCTTCGGAGATGGTGCGCAATAGCTGGAAAACTGCTACGATGCGTCTAGTGGCATCTTCCTCTTGTCACGTCCATGTTCTAGTGAAACCTTGGGGGGACATCTTTCTGAAAGAAATGAAGGCACGTGGTGCCTTTGACACATTAATGGAGCTACATAAGACAGAATTAGGGTGGCGATGCAAGCTAGGTGGTTCTAATTTATTTGACACAGGGCATAAAAGACGAAGTGGAAGGCTGTACACAGGACAGACTCTGACTCTCAACTGAAGTTTTAATGGAAAAAATTACCTGTAGCTTACAGCGGCAGACTGGATGGTGTTTGACCCAGGCATGGGGAGGTCCCTCTGCACCGTGCAGTCCTAAGGAAACAAGTTGACAAAGGCATGAGTGCGGGCAATTTTCACGTACACCGTCAACGTACCTGTAGCTTACAGCGGCAGACTGGATAGTGCATGACCCAGGCGTGGGGAGGTCCCTCTGCACTGTGGAGCCCTAAGAAAACAAGTTGACAAAGGCATGAGTGCGGGTTATTTTCACGTACACCGCCAACGTACCTGTAGCTTACAGCGGCTGACTAGATGGTGTTTGACCCAGGCGTGGGGAGGTCCCTCTGCACCGTGCAGCCCTAAGGAAACAAGTTGACAAAGGCATGAGTGCGGGCAATTTTCACGTACACCGTCAACGTACCTGTAGCTTACAGCGGCAGACTGGATAGTGCATGACCCAGGCGTGGGGAGGTCCCTCTGCACCGTGGAGTCCTAAGAAAACAAGTTGACAAAGGCATGAGTGCGGGTTATTTTCACGTACACCGCCAACGTACCTGTAGCTTACAGCGGCTGACTAGATGGTGTTTGACCCAGGCGTGGGGAGGTCCCTCTGCACCGTGAAGCCCTAAGGAAACAAGTTGACAAAGGCATGAGTGCGGGCAATTTTCACGTACACCGTCAACGTACCTGTAGCTTACAGCGGCAGACTGGATAGTGCATGACCCAGGCGTGGGGAGGTATCTCTGCACCGTGGAGCCCTAAGAAAACAAGTTGACAAAGGCATGAGTGCGGGTTATTTTCACGTACACCGCCAACGTACCTGTAGCTTACAGCGGCTGACTAGATGGTGTTTGACCCAGGCGTGGGGAGGTCCCTCTGCACCGTGCAGCCCTAAGGACACAAGTTGACAAAGGCATGAGTGCGGGCAATTTTCACGTACACCGTCAATGTACCTGTAGCTTACAGCGGCAGACTGGATAGTGCATGACCCAGGCGTGGGGAGGTCCCTCTGCACCGTGGAGCCCTAAGAAAACAAGTTGACAAAGGCATGAGTGCGGGTTATTTTCACGTACACCGCCAACGTACCTGTAGCTTACAGCGGCTGACTAGATGGTGTTTGACCCAGGCGTGGGGAGGTCCCTCTGCACCGTGCAGCCCTAAGGAAACAAGTTGACAAAGGCCTGAGTGCGGGCAATTTTCACGTACACCGTCAACGTACCTGTAGCTTACAGCGGCTGACTAGATGGTGTTTGACCCAGGCGTGGGGAGGTCCCTCTGCATCGTGCAGCCCTAAGGAAACAAGTTGACAAAGGCATGAGTGCGGGCAATTTTAACGTACACCGTCAACGTACCTGTAGCTTACAGCGGCAGACTGGATGATGCATGACCCAGGCGTGGGGAGGTCCCTCTGCACCGTGGAGCCCTAAGAAAACAAGTTGACAAAGGCATGAGTGCGGGTTATTTTCACATACACCATCAACGTACCTGTAGCTTTCAGCGGCAGACTGGATGGTGCTTGATTGACCCAGGCGTGGAGTTAAAGTGTATGCAGCTGTGGGATGACAACTGATTTCTCTCCCCAAGGGAACGTGACCAACTTATGTACATTCCTGATTGGCCAGCATTTTGCGCAAGAAGGCTGAGAGGCTACAAAAACACCAATGGTACCCGATGGGAACGGCTTATTATAGAAGTTTTCTTTTACAACGAGTTCTCGGCCGATGATGCAAGGCATCTGTGTAGATCTAGAGTGCGCAAAATTGTCTACAAGGACAATAGAGTCATCTATCAAATATCAATTGTTGGCCAAGTCCACGGCGAGCACGAAATCAGGAAAGTTCGCAAACTTGTACTGGGGTGGTCTACAACCGGGCAAGAGAGGCCCATGTGTATGCTGTTTTCCAAGCTGGACAGAATCCAGAGGTGTCTCGGCTGTCGCCGCCATGCCCTCACGCTCCTTCAAACGATTATATAATTGAGCCAGGGGAGTATTATGACTCTTGAGGAGTCGCTTCAGGCACTGCATGTTGTTTTCGAAAGGGAAGGCACTAAACGTATCTAGCGGACCTTGATTACGCACATCATTTGCAAGATGTAACACACAGTGGATGTTGTAAGACACCTGGTCGCCTCCATAGAGTTTTGCAAACGTTTTCACGAAGTGCTGGAAAAGTGACTCTGCATAGTCTACATACCGATGGCACAAGGTTGGGCTCGATACGAGAAATGTGCCGCAGTGCAAAGCAAGGAAGTTGTTATAAAGGTCAGGGGGCAGAACAGACTTCAATACTACCGGCCCAGTGTAAAGAAGAAAAAGTCTAAAATCGGTCGCCTTCCAGCGGTCGACCTCCGCTGTGCCTCTCGGCTTACGCGCAAATTCTCCAGGCACGTGTGCAACCCAAGAAAGATTTAGGTCAGACAACTGCTTTCGGTACCGAGGCGCACATCTAAGGGCCCACCCAGCCATAAGCCGAGCAACTTCTTTTGAACACCGAGACATAGCAAATGCATGTAGTCAAGAGGCGCACTGCTGACACAGTCGATTGGAAGCTGTGTCAAGGCTGAGACGTCATGATGATGATCGGGATCCGTCTGGCGCCTTATAGAATCATCAGTCCGCAATCTGGAAATTTTCGATGGATAAACAACCCTTTTGTTTGTGTACGTGCCTTCTGCAATGCACTTCGGACATCCCGAGTATCCTGCGTGACCCTTAATGCTGTACACAAACGACCGTGCGGGTGCGTCACAAATAAAGCTTTTCACTGAGACCTCTATCATTTGCCCCTTGAAGCTCATTCCGTGAGACATTAGCTGTAGCAGCTCACCCACAACAGGAGCCAGGAAATCATTTGCCGATGCTGGCTTCGACTCTCCGGCAAAAACACCGACAACAAAAGGGGCTGCCTTGCCAAGTTCAATAACCATGCACTGGATCGGCCACAGCTGCATCTTTGAGCTTTTTGAAATGGGCAACCCATCAATGTTGAAAGACAGGGCAATAGACCTACCTTCAAAAGCTGCATGCGAGAGGATATTCCTCAGCTGGTACTCCAGCCCAAAATGGCAGTAATCTCCTGGGGGCATCGCAGTTACAGCTGGAGTACGCATCGTGTTCCTAGGTGTACCGAGTAGAGTGCGAGCATCGTTCGGAAGATATGCTGGATTGAAAGGATGCGACTTCAACACCTTCAGGAAGGACGTTACAGCGGTATGTGGAATATTCTCTTTGAGAGCCCACGTCTTCAGTTCTGCAGCCAAATTACCAGACTCGGCAACTTGCTCTGTGTTTATGCAGCCAGAGAAAGTAGACTCGGACTGTGGATTGTAACTCGCAACAGGTGAGCAAGACACACTTTCCTCCATTTCCTCTGCGTCCAAATACTCGATCTGTGCCACTTCTAAGGGCCTAATTCGTAGCGGAGCTGCTGCCTCACCACCCTGAGCCACAGGTACTCCCTCATTGCTGCAATCTTGGCTACCGCATGAATCTGAGCTGAAAAGGGCAGAGACACTGCCACTGTGTGCTGCTGATGTACACGAGCCAGTTTTGTGTATGGCATCCGTTAGCGCAGGTAGTGTTACTTGCTGGCAGGGGTGCCCAAAGTTTTCAAATATCTCCTTTGTTTCCTGTGAGGCTTTTTTGAGTGTGTACGACTTTTCTTTGACTTTGGGCATGATTACCTGTGCCTTTGAGATGATGCGGGCGAAATACTAAAGCTCTTTCAAATAACAAGACTAAACTAACTCGTCTAAATGGGCGACTTTGATCGTTTAAATGGGCCGTCCGGTGAATCAAACTTGTGTGACGCTGTCAAACTCGTGCAATATCCCCCCAGGACGTTACAAGCGAAAGCATGAACGAAATGAAATTCCAGCTAGACGAGAACGGGCGAGGACAGAAAAAACAGCGTGGTACGGAAGATATGCGCGAAAAAACGAAGCGCTTCAGAATGAGACTAAACTAAAAAATGGACACAAGCAGGCCGTTCCACTAGGTGAACTAAAGTTCCGAAACGCTACCCAACGTCTGTACTACCCCTCCAGGACGCTACATACGAAAACACGAACGGAATGAATTCCGAGCTACACAAAGACAGACGGGGATGGAAAAAAAAACACAAAAAAACGTGGTACGGAAAGCAAGCATACAAACCCAAAATGGACAACTCAAGCAGATAGTTCAACTAGACGAACATTTCTTCTGTAACACTGTCCAACGTCAGTACTGCCACACACGCATGATACTAATTAAAACAGAAATGGAACGATTTTAGTGACACACGACAGCAACAACGATAGAGGCGGAAAAAAAAAATCGAACATCGGGTTGCCAGCCGAGACGGGCGAGGTCACGATACTGGCTAGACCGATCAGTGGCTAGACGGTATATTATTCAAAAACAATATACTTCTCGCTAAATTTCGTGTTTGTTGTTCAAAATTAGGCATGATTATTTTGCTACTAATTATTTTGG